>VUQS01001962.1:0-11923 GCA_015108495.1 Heterochromis multidens | reverse complement strand
AAAATTTTTTGAAAAAAAAATAAAAAAAAAAAAAAAAAAAAAAAAAAAAAAAAAAAAAAAAAAAAAAAAATCAAGGAATAAAGAATCTAAGAAGTCTAAGAATCTAAAATCCTGCTTCGTAGTACGGGCCTCTAGCCAGTTGTCTAGTATTTTGGATTCTGTTTACTTTCCCTCAGTTCAGTTTTTGTTCAGAAATAAAATACAGTGCAGAAAATTGTAGAAAATATTGCGTAAGATTTCCTGGCTCTTCTGCAGTTCTGTATAGGTGCGTTGTGGTAAATGTGATGCTGCACAAGAGTCTGAAAATTGCTTTAAACTGAATAACTGTTTTGCAAAGTGGTGAAGACTTAAAATCACAATTATAATTGAGTCATTAATTTGCATATATTTTAAATTGTTTAAGGAATAAAAGATTTTCATTACTTCTACACTGCTGGGTAACTTTATATTAATACAGTAGTAGTACAGTAGTAGTAGTAGTATATATTAGTAGATCTATATTTTAAAATCTGCTAAATTATTATTAATTATGTATAATTAATAAGTAACTAAAGTTTTAGAATAATTGGTATGAAGTGCAAAGTAAAATATTTGCAAAAATATAGTGAAGTATAAGAAGAAAGCAGAATAACAGAAATACTTAAACTGTACGCTACTTTCATCACAGCGTGTAGCTCTGCATATTTGATTTGGAAGATTTTTACAATGAAATAAAAGTACATTAAAACAGTACTTCAGTACTAAACGTTAATTCCACCATTGGTCCTACTTAATGGCAATGAGCATTGTAAGATTAACAGTACTCTATTCCAAGGGCACCTCACACTTCCTCTCTAGACACGCTCCTGCTGTGCAGAACTTTTTAAATGTGCTAGATATTAAACTGACTTCATTTGATATACCTTAATATTGTGATAACAGATATAACCTGCCTGTTACTGATTGTCATTCATTAAAAGCAATTCCTATTCTGTCACTCTTTATTATTGTTTATTGGTCACATGAATTATAAGTAACCTGATAATCTACAACCTATAATGTCTGGTCTGCTGTGTCTAACCCCCAACTTTTATTACTCTTTTACATCAAGAACAGTGTTCTTAACTTTCAAATTATCATTCAAAATTCTTCTGGGCAATCCAGTGGTCACGTATCTCAACAGAAGCAAGAAAAAAAAAAAAAATGGAAATTGTTGATACAGATGAAATGGTACCTTCATATTGATGCCCACAAGTTCCCATAAATTATCCTTGTGTTAATGTGGAAAAAATCTTCTGACAGTTATCAAGTTCATGTCTTGAATGAACAAAAGCCTCACAAATCACATGCAGAATAGCTGTTTTTTTCAGTGAGCTTATCTTTTATTTGTCATGGGACAGATGCATTCCAAAGCGGTCTTAACTGGGGAACTAAAATATAAGGACACTATCAGCAAACCCTCTGGAGTTCTTTTTTTTTTTTTCCCCCCTTTTACTTTGTTTTTGTTTCCCCCACCAGAAACAGTTCATAATGTTTTCAGCTGTAAGATTACTGCAAAAAGTTATACAAACAGTATTATTGTAAAATGCACAACTAAAAACGCCAAATTAAGATATTGGTGTTAGAGTCTTGCTGACTCTTCTCTTGCAGAATGAAAAGATGATTTCAAATTCAGATTGCGAAATCCAAACAGCCTAAAAAACATCAGCTTCATCCAAAAAAAGCTGGATTGATTGATAGATATTTCGCCAGTCTTGTCATTTATTGTAGTGTGCTTTGGATTAAAGCATCACACACCAGATGGACTGAACATGAGTGTGCAACATGCAGCTTATTGTCAGGGTGTTAGAACTGAACTTTTGCAGAAATACCAGAGATATATTAGTTTAAATAGTTTGATCCAAAGCTTTTATTTTATATCTGTTTTTTTGTTTTAAATCAATAAAACTTCACAAGAGGAAATATTCACTTCGCATTTGACCCCTTGCTCAAAGAAAAAGGTCTACCCAGCTTGTGTAACATGAATTGAGAGCAAACACAGATGACCAAACATTTACATATTACGAAGGGCCTTATAGTAAATTTTCAGCAGTAAAATCTCCATTAACCTTTTCAACTGCAATTAATAGTAGCTATAAACATGCTGCAATAATAACTTTGCACCAGAATCCAACAATAAATTTACTACTTCAATGTCATCTCGCACCTCAAATTACACATCTATTTATTTATTTTTTTTTACTTAAACTTCTTCCTCCTAATTAAGTTACGTAAACATGTCACATAAAACTTTTTTATAGAGTACTTATTCACCTTCTGTTGTTTGTGGGTATGGTAAGGTGGGACAGGGAGGAGCATCACATTCATCTGAATCTTCTTTATTCTGTGCAGCTGTAAGTAAGTCTTCGACGAAGTCAAAGTATTGGTTGGTGTCCCACCCCTCTTTCCTATAGTGGCACTCAAAATCAAACATGATGTCATCCTGTAAATATAGAAACACTGTTTACATTAGATGAATTTATTTCTTTGGCTGCTAAGAGGGTTAAATTGCCTTAAAACCTGATATCCCAAATGCCTTTTCTTTTGGACATATGAGCCACATTTTAAAACAAGAAACATTTGTGAGTTGCTGAGTGGTTGAAAAAAATATCTCTCATCATGCTACAGTCATTTTTACACGTACCCTGCGCGAGAGTATGCAAATGCTTTAAGTATTCAGACATTCAATCGTCTTCAACCTGCCAGCTCCTGCTTGCAAAGTTGGTGTGATGTCCAAATGCATGCTTGTGAAAATAGCTTGTGAATTATCAGCAAGAGAGTGAGCATCATGGGCCTTCTGCACACCCCAGGCAGCAGGCTCACCTAAACCAGAGTATGTTAAGTAGTGACAATGCATCTGAAGCAGACTATCTGCTATTGTGTGGTACACGTGTGAAAGGATAACTTTCCAAAATTTCAAAAACCTGTTTTTACCAATATTATCTAAAAATTGAGAGACTGGGTGAATATGTGTACTTAGTAGTCCAAAAATAACTTAAAAAAATAATTTGGCTTTAAATAATTAGATCTGCAAAAGGTGTTTATTCAGACACACATCCAAATATATACTCATCAGGAACAATGGACATTTTATATCATACTTTACTCAGTCATTATAGTGAACATTTGTTTGTGAAGTTCAGCTATTTTTTCCTAGCACTGTTGTGTGTGTAGTTCTGTGATGCAAAAATAATATAAACTTACCAAATTATGCATATGGACCCGCAGTTCTTGGAGTATTTGGATGAATATGTTAATGTTGTTTTTATTGGATGAAATGTTTCCAAACTTTTCTGATAACCCTTCTAAGCTTGTCTCCAAATAGAAGATATTTAATCTCACCCAACACATCCCAGCCTGGAAAAAAGGAGCAGATATACAATATAAAAATGCATGAACTGTGTGATACAGACATAGCACAACATAGCAGCACAGCTGATGCTTTTACTGATAACACTGCACTAAATGTATATGACAGTATTACACTGGACAACAACAATAGTTTTTGTGTGAAGTTTTGTATGGCGATGTAGCTCAAACAAAGGTCATCATTGTCAATGAGTTCATCCTCTTATGGCTCAGTCACACTACAGTAAAAGTAGGATGGCAGCCTCCTTGCAACTGGGAAAAATTGGTCGTTGCCCGGTGATTGCATTGAATTTTTTTCGCATTCAGTGCAAGTAGTTTTTGCAAGTAGTTTTCGCATTCATTGCAAGTAGTTCCGGTGACCAACTGGTCACCCAGAGGTTGAGTATGCAACACCTTCAATCTCTGGGTGACCACTTTCAATTTCAAGTTGATTGCACAGGTTGCCTGGTAGCAACCTGTCTCCAAACAATTGCGGTCCAACTCGGACTGACTGCAATCATTCTCAGACAGATTGGTGAAGGTTTGCAAATAACTGGTAATTTATAAACACAGACAAATTGTCAGTACATTGCACTCAATCTGAGTCAGTCTGTGCCGATGAGCGCAACTCATCTGTGATGCATCTCTTTGCAATAGGGGACCTGACTCAGCTGGTTGCCAACTGGTTATATTCTGGTTATATTCCCATATAAAAGCAAGGTTGCCAAATTGCAATGTCATTTTGCAGTTACATTGCTATTCTGCAGCAACTATGTCAGTATTTGTAGAGAAATTTCTGAATTTCTGTTTTAAATCTGTGAGGTTCTGGGTGGCTTATGAATGTAAACAATTAATGTGATTTTTTTTTTAATGTGAATTCCTGTGTATACAGACCGCAACAGACAGCAACAGATTTGCAATTTTTGCTGATTTATCACAGTTAGCTGCTGAATTATCAAAACAGATTGCATGTAATTAACAACTTGAACCAATTCAGTTGCAAACTGATAGCAGACCGACTCCATCTTGTTGCGTTTTATCACTGTTCTGACACACCAAAGTCACTCTGAATATGCCAAATGACTGAGTGGTCACAGACCTGGTTCCCCTCTTCGAAGTAACTATTTCAAAGGCAAGGATTCAATTTTTTCAATTCAATTTATTTATATAGCGCCAAATCACAACAAAAGTCGCCTCAAGGCGTTTTATATTGTAAGGTAAAGACCCTACATTCAAAGCTTTTTTCTTTTCACTAAGAAGCAAATTTTTGTGCTTGTCAATGTGCTGCATTTGTCATAAATTTGGTCACGTGATGGAAAACAGCCTGTACATTGGAAGACATCACAATATCTTACCTCTTGTTTAGGAATGTACTCTACAGGAATTATGTAATCTTTAGGAATATTTTGTCTCTGTAAAAAGAAATTAGTACAATAGCATTAAACTGCAGACAAACCACATTCAAAAAATATATATGAATTTGGTATGGAGAAAATACAAAGATTCAATCCTGTGCATGCATTAGTTAAAATTTTGGTGAATCAATTACACAGCAAGTTTGCTTCCCATTCTTTATTTGTTCCCTTAAGACCCGTGTTTGGGTGCCATCCTTAACTTTTTCCTCTCTTTTGACCAGATGTTATTTTAAAATATTTATTCTGGAATGATAAACACATGAAGAAGGTAGTTTCTAAATTCCAGGGTTTGGTAATGCCAGTGATCAAACATGGTTCTTCAGAAAAATAGTCTGAACTTGAGATTTTACTGTGCAAATATATGTACACTGAAGAAAGTTTCGTCACAGTGTTGGAATATAGTTCTATGTTGTGCTTTGCATGGTTATTTTACTATATTTTAAAATCTATAATAGCTATTCATTGTTTAGTAGTAGTCTAGCATAGATAAGATACCAGAATGGACATTTAGTTTAGAATATCTAAAAAACTTAATTGCAGTGTTGTCCTTACCAAAATGGAGAGTTTATAGATGTCATCGGTCACTGGGTTGACGTCAAGTCTATCTGAATGTACCCCAAGCGTAATGAACAGCAGGAAATGGACACAGACGTGTATCCAACTCTGCAGGTCAGAAGGGACAAACAAGTTTTGGCAATTAGTTACACCTTCAACATAAAAGCGCTATTTTTGATCAGAATCTCATGGGAGCCATTAGATTAGAGTTTATCTACCCTGAAAGTATCACACTAAATCACATTAAGTACAAAAATAGTGGATTTTGCAGTTGTTCCTGCAACCAACAACAAAGTTAAAAAGACCTAGAATCTGTGTTGCCAAGCTTAACAGCTCTACCTCCCCAAGCGTTCAGCCATTACTTGCACAAAGGTGCATTTTCTGTTATAGAAGTCGGCAAGAAATACAATTGGCAATGGTATACCACAATTTTACAGCCGCGTAATAAATGTGTAAGGGCAATAGGCATGCTGTATTGAGTACTATGTTCACTGGCTATTGCTTATGGTGGAGACACATCAAAGCATTTTACAAGGACGTGTAGTGTCATACCTGCATTGTTGGATAAATTATCAGTATTGTCTTTGTTCTGGAACACCAGTTCAAGTTAAATCTTAAATCTATGCAAAGGTCTAAGGTGGACTGATGGAACCAATCAGAGAATGCAATAAAGCATCTGATAATATGAGTAACAGAATCCTTACTCATGGGCTGCTTGGAATGGACACACATTATCAGCTTGCATTCTATTTTAACTGGCAGTTGTTTAGACCATAAGAGAGTTGTTTTAGGTGCTGCATTCAGCTGGCTGTTCTTTAACTTTTAGTGAGGTGATAAAAGTAGATTCTCTGCCATGGTAAAACAGAGTTGGGTAATAGCATATGGTATTATTTTTATTTTTCAGTAACAAGTGATTTTTGTTGTCATTTTCTTAATAGATGTTTTGATGCTTATATGGTCTTGTCAGGTGAGGGTAAGTCACAAGGGTATCAGCCAAAAAGTTAAGCAAAAAACATGCAAATACAAGGGAGAAAGAGGTACTTTAAAACTTTGGAAGTATTATTTTGGGGTTGTCTTGGTCAAAGTTGTTAAAGGAATACAGCTACATAACAAGTAGCATAACTAATTACTTTTGATTCCATGTAAGGAGTAACAAGTAAATGCAAATGTATTACATTTCCTGAATATCTTTTTGTGACTAATCAGTTAGGGTAATGTGGCAAAAAGATTACTAGCCAGCAAATATGTATATGAACAATATACCATTGAAAAGTTTTATTTATTTATTTATTTATGTTAATTGCTTCGCTATGATGAAAAAAAAAATGAATTACTCAAGTGCACACGTCTTTTAGCAAGGACAATGATGTAAACATAAGGTCCCAAGGTTGCTTGCAGGCTTGTGAGCAGTCAGTTGGCCATATTTTGGCTGACCTCCTACGTCTTTTCTGTGAAAATCTGAGCATAATATGCAATGCACCCCCAATTCTTCTCTCAATGTAGATGAGGGCCAGCAGGAGCCCAGCCCAAAACATGTGGGTAATCTTGAATGTAAACTTGCACTTTGGTGAATAAAGCTTTGTGAGTGATTTACAGTAAGTAGGATCAAGAGATTGCAGTGAGCTCTGCCATGTTTAATCAGGCACTTTAACCTAAATAACAGGATTTTGTTCTATAGTTTATTTAAGCTGATATAAGCATGATGTTTTGCAGCAACCTATTGTTGCACAGACATTCATACCTGGCCCATCTACATTCCCCTGCCAGCCTGAGGAACAGATCAGTAATTTTCAAATCTTCAAAGCCACCAATGTTCCTCCTGTGACTATTTGTAAGTCACCCTAAGCCACAACAGGAAGAGAATGGAACAATGATCCATCAGCATCAGGAAATGCTAAAGGAAAAGAGCCATGCAAAGGGCAGATGGGATGTAATTCAATTCCTTGTAGCTTGTATCATCTCACCAGTCTTTAAATGGCAGACAGGGATGATAAACAAGCAAATTTGTTGGATGTTTTATAATTCATAAGTTATGCCTAAACCTCTGGCCATAAACCATCTTTGTATAGCAAATGAGAGATAATGAAATCAGAGTTTCCCAGTTACAACTACAGTACAAGGTCAGAATTTTTCAGCAAAGAAAAACTTGATGTTAAACATCTTAAACCAATCCACTACTTGTTAACTGCTGATTTTTTTTTTAACATAATGTCTGTGCACAGTGTTCATGAACTATACTGAACAAGAAACAAATCTATTGTCTCCTCTGAACTGATGTTTAGTGAGCTGGCTGCCTCTTTATTGCTTTAGCATGGATTACATAAGGACACTTGTTACCTGATTGTATGTGGTTACAGGCTGACAATGTATTTAGCAGGGTAGAATCCTTGTTTCAGCACTTTGGGCTTACAATTCCTCTTCAAGCTGCAACGACGCACCACTGCTGTTTACATTATTTCATAGCTTCATGGACATGCTCACTATATGAAAGCAAAGTTTGTTTAGAAGATGATTCAGTATGTTAAGTCAGTGGTTGCTGCTTATGCCCTCATTTCAAACAAACCTCAGACAGGCTGGAAAACATCCCATCAAATTTAAGTCAGTGGAAAAAATGATTAAAAAAATAAATGCTAATTATGTTTGGACAAAGGAGACATACAGAGGGTATGTCATCATCTCGCCATCAAGCTAGTAAAGAGCTAAACTGTCTGGCTGATCTGGACCATCTGTGACAGGTTTGCTGTTCCTAATCGTATCTTTTTTTGTAAATACAAAAAAAAAACAGCAGTAAACAGCAGGTTGGGATGTAGCCCACCATTCCAGGATTTTTATGAGACAGATTCACAACCCATGAAATAAGCCAGCTGAACACAACCAATCAACCACTGTTAGACTGCAGAAGATCTTACACCCAATGAATCACTTGGTGCTGACTGGTTAAGTGACTTTCTGAAACAAATCTTCATAAGATTGTGTGGGCTGATGAGGGGAATCGAGCAACCCATTTAAATTTGATGGTGGTAGAGACCTGACATTCCTGTGTAAGTGGTGCAGATTTTTGCACTGTCCAAGGGGTTTCTAGTTTTATATCACATTATTTTATGAAAAACTTTACTGAAACGAGATGAAATGAAATATTATGCACAGGCCTTTTGAGGGTGGCCAGAAAGTACATAATTTAGGTATTAAAACATAACATTATTTAACATTTTCTTTTATTGACTGAGCCACTAAAATCAGATTATGTAATTGGTTAAGGCTAAAAAAAAAAAAGAAAAAGAAAAGAAAAGAAAAATCTAATGGCAAAACTCCCAGATCTGGATTTCCACCAAAGTATAATTAATTGTTTCTTTGCTCCAAGGCTGATCGGTCCTCCTGGATTAGGAAAACCATTTATATGTTACTGAGGTGCTCACAGAAGAAATAAGAGCCCAGATTGTAAACTCTTTAGTAAACTTAACAATTCACATTCATATTCATTGTACTACTCTATATCACTTTGATTTTTATTCAGCAGAGGTTCAAGAGCAGACCTACCATTAAGCATTTCAAGCAAAAGACAAAAACTGACTCAAACCTATTCAGATTTCTGCTGTTGGACTTTGTAATGCAAAACAGTCTCATGTTTCTGTATTGTAACACTATGCTCTCATATGCACTACTACTGAACGGTTTTATGATGAATTCTGCAGCTGTTACCTTACTTTTCATGCTACGTCTGATTCACATTTAGGGTTAGGTCACAATCAGACTGAAAGTGAAGCAAATTCACAGGGCAGCATAATTAAAATGGAAGTAAATGGAAAGATGCACATGAACCTGAAGTGCACTCAGAGCAATGAGAACTGATAACCATATAATAAACAGCAGAAGCTTGTTTTGCCAAGAATGAAAGAAGCTTCCCAAGGAGGTTTGAACATCTAATCAGGATGCCAGGGCACCTTCTCTTTCAATAGCTCTCTAGCTGGTAGAAGTTCTGGGACATACCCAGAACCCTCTGGCTAGATTATATGTCTCGTGTGTCCTGGGATCATCTCAGGAGTCACTGTAACCTGTTAGGGTTTTCAGTGCTAGTTAATGTAACAACCAGTCATTATACCTCATTCTATTATTAACCTATTAAAAACAAGAAAAACAACATTTTTCATTGCAGGGGAAAATGGCCAAATGTAAATCAATCATGCATGTCATTTTTGTTTTAATGCTGTGCAACAAGAACTACAATGAAGAGTTTTAGTTACACTTTTCATATTGGTTTGCTCTAATTTATCTCACCACAATTCCACCACATTGGTATCTTCGGGTGTAAAGGAAATGTTATCTATTCATCTATACATGTTAGACTTGGTCTACGAATGCTTCAAGCAAAAACTGTATGCTAAATTTCATTCCTATAGTCACAATCATTTGTTTTTATAACAGTGCTAAGTATGCTTGTTAATAGGTGGCTTCATGGATGATAGGCAGGGTAGTGCTGGGACACTGCAACTACATTTACATTCTAGTAAACAAGTTTTGGTTTGTACTATTGCATGCCACTATATGGGTGCTTTGAAGAAAATGTTATAAAGATAATGGGCATTTCTAAAGCTGTGTGTATAAATCATTTGCTGCATAATACTGCTGCAGCATGTTTTGTTTTACTAGAAGAAGCTACAGTTACTGAAATGTAACTCTTCTAAATGTAGGATATGCAAAGACAGTGGCTGTAATTTATGTACTTTGACTTATATTTATTCTTGCAGTGCATGATAGTGGACACATTCCTAAGATTATCAGAGTCATTTGTCATCCATGTAAAATGTTTGCAACCATAATGTATATGTTATCATGCAGTCCATAGAATATACAACATACTTTTACACAACTTTATCTTATCATGAGCCATCTTATTTCAACAATAAAATAGATGGGAACAATCTTGGTAAAATTCTACACAGTGAAAAAACAAACACATCTTGTTTCTACAAGTTCCAGAAATGCTCCTGGATTCCCAACACAGCTCAGGCCAAACATATCATAAACAGCAAGGCTTCAATATGGACAGCACTTCATCTGAACATTTCCCTGATGCTTTCTGACTGACCTTCAGACAGAAAAGACAGCTGCATAGACAGCGAAAAAAATTGTTTCCCATGCTCAAAATGGCATTTCTCTGTGGGACACTTTACACTCCACTGTGACAAGAATGAAGCAAATCAACCACTCCTGTTTTTACAGCATCAGAACCAGTAGATATAAGACTAAAATCATTGAATGTTCATTCGCAGCCCTCCAAACTAAAGCCCTCTTCTCCATCATTGTCAGGTGCATTACAGCTCTTGAGGCCTGCTGCAAGCCTGCTTTCTGCTTTCATCATGATCATGCTGATAATGATTACCCTGTCTGATTTTCCATCACCACTTTGAACCTGATGCCTAATTCGCTGAACAGGCTCTCCAGACTGCCGGGCTCGTGGCCCTCTTATCCACATAATCTCATAAAAGCAGGACACAGTACCTTGCATGACATTAATCCACCATAGCAACATCATAGCCTGTTGTGTCAGATAGATGCACATTTCTCATAATCTTTTGCCTACATCACTGTTTTGAATTTTGCCATTAGACATTCATTCATTCCATGTTTTGTAATGAGGATTAAAACCGACCAGATGACGAAGGATGTGCAGGGAAAACACCAGGCTGCCGTTTCTGTCCAGATGTTTTAGAGTTGATCCAGGCTCAGGTTAACCAAGGGTTTCCAATGAATACCTTACTTGGAATTTTTAACCTTCAATTTGATTTTTTGTTTGTTTTCTCTCTCTTTTCTTTTCTCTCTTTTCTTTAAAGAATCTGTTAAAGTACTAACAGTTGGTTTTAGCTCATCAAGAAGTACTGTAGTCACATTTGCATGTTAATATTTACCATTTTAGTGCATAAACTGCACAGAAGAGAAGCTTCAGTATTCTTGAGGCCTCTGTTGCTGTGAGGCTTCTCACCAGGTCCTCTAAATGGTCTCATGTGACACCAATTTTGTCTTCTTTACACTGGCTCCCCATTAAGTTTAGGGTGCAATTTAAAATTTTGGTGATCACTTTTAGAGCCCTTCATGGTCAGATGCCTCCATATATCGGTGAACTACTACAACCGTACATGACGTCTAGATCTCTGAGGTCTGCTGATAGATGCTTGTTGGCTGTACCGCGGTCCAGGTTAAAGACAAAAGGTGACTGTGCTTTCGAGGTTGTGGCCCCCAAGCTGTGGAACTCGCTTCCATTGGACCTAAGATCTGTGGACACTGTTGATATTTTTAAAAAGAAACTCAAGACTCACTTGTGCAGGCTTGCTTTTATTTAGTTTGTCTATTTGTGCTATTTTAATTGTTGTATAGCTATTTCTGTATGTAAAGCACTTTGTGAATTTTGTTCTTGATAAGCACTATATAAATGAGCTTTACTTACTATATTAAATCTTATAGAACAATAAAATGTCTTCATAATTGCTGACAGCCCACAAGGAAAAAAAGCAAAGAATAAAGTTACTTGTACAGATCTACATTTCTTGATGCCCATCAGTGAAAGATGAACTCTAAAAATTGTTTGATTG
>VUQS01001959.1:0-10437 GCA_015108495.1 Heterochromis multidens | reverse complement strand
AAACTATCCAAAAATCAAGGAGTCAGCAAAAGAAAACAGCTAAGATTAAGCCCAAAAAGCTGAATCTGTTCATCTGGACGTCCAGATGAACAGATTCAGCTTTTTGGGCTTAATCTTAGCTGTTTTCTTTTGCTGACTCCTTGATTTTTGGATAGTTTCTGCTTTTGGATTTCATTAATTGAATGGCTTTTCCTGTCTATCTACACAGTGCATTTTTTAAAATGTTGTATATCCAATTAAAGTGTTCTGTTTTTCATCCACCTGCTCACTGTTGTCTGCTTCTTGAATAAATGTGGCAATATCACATTGTATTTTGAAAGTACGTAATGAGGGACACTACACACTCATACAGCAATGACATGTCAGTGACAGGGCTGCTATATCATCTTTCTGGACACTGATGGGGACTTCTTTTTGCACCAGAGGAGTTGCACCCTTCTGGTCACCACTAAAAAGGTTTAGGGGACTTCCATACTCAGCACCCAGAAGCTATGTGCATCTTATGCTTCCACCACAGTTTCCTATTACACTACTCATTTGAAGGCTTTCTGGTAGAAACCTCTGTATGCAGACTGTCAGGGTTCAGGGAAGTCTGGGTGTTTTTTTCTTTTCGTTTTCTTCGGTTAGGTGGAATTATGGGTAGTTTCCTTCCTGCCTCCTGCCAGAGATGCTCACTCTCTCACACCTGTATTTAAGAAGAGGCTGTAGCTGTGATTCTCTGCCAGACTGTACTTCCACTATGATGGTAAATTGGCTCCATCCTTTGTTTTTGTTATCCTTTGCTAACAGTGTGATAACTCCTGTTTCTCATCTTCTCCATAGAACGTTGTACCTGAAACCAGTTTTCTCACCTGAAACACTTGCCTGTCTAATCTCATGGACATTCCAGCTACGGCCTGCTTACTTCTCCCGCAGAGTGTTTATTTGCAATTTGTAAATAAACACTTTAATCTTGTATCTTGCTGTCTGAGTCTGCTCCTTGGTTCCGGTAAAAATAAAATCATTACACATACATCTCCCTCTGTCTGCACTGCCAATTCAAGCTCCAACATGGCCAACCAAGTACCCAACATTACTTGAGAGTTTTCAGGCAACACTGCTGTGATCCTTCGTAACACCATTTGTTCAGAGGTTCCACATTCATGTGACCTTCTCTGACTCGTTGCGCTTACAGAGCTATACAGCAACTATTTTTTCTATGATGTTTATGGCAAACTTATGCTCTGATAATCCTCCTCAGTCACATGAATTGGAATCAAGCTCACAGAATGATGCCATTGTGAGCAGGGGATTGTTGTGTTTAACATTCCACAGATCCCAAAACATAGAATGTGCTCTGCTCACACCAACAACTTCCTGCAAAACATTAATTCACTATTGCACCAGACTTCTGGGCCACTTGGAAAGGCAAACTGCTCATCTGGCATGTAAAACAAATTAAGGAAGAGAACCCGCCTGTGAACAACACTCTTTGAGCGTCAGACATTTTTGAATAAGAGCCTGATTTTCTGGCTATTGGGCAGCACGCGAGGTGTCGACAGCATGTTTTTCCTGTGTTGTATAAATGGATTTACAAAGGTGCGTTTTAATATACAGTAGAGTAAAATCTACTTTAAAGCCTCAAAAAGTTGTTTGCAAGCTGTCTACAGTTGAAATTCATTAAATTTACTAATGCAGCTGATTAAAAAGTCAAGGTGACTCATGAGACGTACAATAAAAAGCAGCTGTGAAATTTCAAAATAGAATACTGTTACATTTTGCAGTCCACATGATTTACCTGTATTAAATCCTTAAGAATTGAAATTTTGTGCTCACCTAAAATATCAGCTTCCTCTGAAAAGCTGGTGCTTTAAATACCTCCCACTGTCAATGCTTTAAATGATCTACCAACCTGCTGCTCCCTAGTACATGAGAGTGAAATACACACTTTGAAGTAGTGGTTTTGTACTTGTTCCAATATTTGGAGCTTTGGCTAGAGTTGCAGTAGGTAAGATCCTTCAGCAATCAAGCATCCATCTGGAAAAGAAGTCATGCTTATAAATCATAATGTGCAGCACCGTAAGTTGGCAAAGTACTCTGACAACGGTAAATATGTGCCTGTGAAAAAAGGAGAATTTACTGCTGTGACATAAAGAATCGCACTCATACAAATACAGATGTTTGTAGAGGAGCCAGAGCTCCATGTCTCCTGCAGCAGTGAACAGGAAGGCAGCCTGGAAAAGCACTTATCCTGTGTTACCTAATTAAGCTACTGCTGTGTATAGCACTGATCTGTATAATGAAAAGAAGCAAATGAAAATACAGTTATAATACAGTTCACCTGTTCCTTAATGACTCTTGAATTTTTGTCATCATATTCCAGTTGTTTGGTATCTTTTACTGCACGATTTTATATGCTATAGGGGAAAGATGTATGCAATGATATGTGTACTATCATGATGTATGGCAAGTACTGAAATCTGGCACTTTGACAAATGATAATTATAATACTTTTGTTGAATATTTTCCTATTCAATCACATCAGTTCCAAGAAAGACCAAAACTCACAATGTGTTTGTCAGTACTTTTGTGCCAAGACACAACCGTCCATTCTCTTCCGCTTATCCAATTCAGGGTCGTGGGGGAGCTGGAGCCTATCCCAGCTGCCATAGGGCGAGAGGCAGAGTACACCCTGGACAGATCGCCAGTCTGTCGCAGGGCCAACACAGAGAGACAGACAACCATTTACGCTCACATTCACACCTATGGGCAATTTAGAATCACCAATTAACCTAACCCCTCTAACTGCATGTCTTTGGACTGTGGGAGGAAGCCGGAGTACCCGGAGAGAACCAACGCAAACACGGGGAGAACATGCAAACTCTACACAGAAAGGCCCCGGCCAGATGGTGGAGTCAAACCCAGGACCTTCTTGCTGTGAGGCAACAGTGCTAAACCACCATGCTGCCTGGGACAATGGTACCAAATTGCAAATGAGTTAGATGAAAAGATCTACACTGATGATGTGCACATGTATCATCACAATGCACTGGGTAAGCATAAAGTTTCAAATTGCAAGCATAAGACTAGGAAGGGCTGTATTTTAACCCTAAATAGAATCTTTTCCAAAACCTAACCTATTCGTTTTAGTGCCTAAATCTAACCAGTGAGTGAAAGCTAAAGTAAGAAAAGAGCAAACAAGATGGATCATTAAATGAAAACAATGCAAAAAAGCACAAAAATCAAAGGTCAAATGGGACACCAACCGCAGACTATGCTGACAAACCTTTGACTCTGTTCTCCACAGCTGAAGACTAAAAAGGGAACCTTAATTTCTTAATACCCACCAGGTCATTGGCACGCCATCCAGGGGTAGGGTTAGGTAGGGTTTTTTTAGCCATATTCTAAATTGGCAAATTTTCAGAAATTAGAATCTGATGCCTTTCTAATTTCTCATTCATTTGGTTTGGCATTGCAGTTTTTCTGTTAAAAGATTTTCATTTGGGTGTTCCAAATAAGCAAGAATTCTATAGTTGCTTCAGTCTAACACAAACCTAACCTAACCTAACAATCCTAACCTTAGATGGATCAACTTTTGGTGACCTGGTCGATGTTAGAAGTTTAAACTTGTACTCCACTACAACCATTGCATCCTTGTCCATATGTAAGTGATGCCAGAAATCTGATTTAAAACAATATGGAAATCCTCAGTTTTGTTTTGTTTTCATTTTCGTTTTGTTTGTTTTGTTTGTTTTTTTGCATGGTCATGTTTATGTCTGTGTATTCTGTAGCAAGATAGAAGCCAAGCTCCTCACCCTATCTCTAAGGTTGAGCCCAGACACCCTGTGGAAGAAGCTCATTTCTGCTGTTTATATCTGTGATCTCACTCTTTTGGTCACTACACAAAGCTCAAGGCCATAGGTGGGTGCTTAACTGAGTAGAAAGGTGCTATATAAATGCTAGTAAATTTAAACTGCACTAGGTGGCTACAAAGTCAATACACATCTATAACACACTTCTTGAGCATTACTGATTCAGTGCATTTGTTAATACAGTGTACAGTGAGTGAGGGAGAACGTTCCTCCTCATCACATGCGTTCCCCTATTTGGCGGTACTTGTTTATAAGTGAGGTCAGCTTGATGAACAGTCGCTCCAACAACATAACATAACAGTGTTGGGTTTCAAAGGATCTGTCGCCATGCCAGACTCTTTGGTGGGCATCTCTTTGAAGTTCATATCTGGTGTACTGGATTTAAAACAATACCAGGAAAATATAGACTGTACAGCAGGTATTAGAGACTGGCAGTCTCCTTACTGAATCATATTCTTATCCTGAGGCAGGTTTTTGGAGAAGTATATTGAGAAACCTATAGAATAATTTATTTAATTGTGAAAATGTCAACTTAATTAATGTTTCAGAATGCACATTTAGTTTTAAAATTCTTTTTACTCTGCACCAGGTTATAATATAGGTGGTGACATAGAGAGATTGCTATTGGAGAATAAATCAGTTACTCTGAATGGACTCAAGAATCAAAAGAATCCGAAAGCAATGAGGCCAAGCAATTGTCAAAAATGTAAAAAGAAGAAACAAACAAAAAAACCAAACAAAAACAAATGTACACACACAGACACCAACATCTTCAAAAAATTTAAATAGAAGAAACAAAAAAAACAAATGTGTACACATAGACACAGACATGGGTAAGCACCATGTGAAATTACTGAAAAAGCATAGTGGTTCTGTGCATGGAACAATCAACGTGAATGAACTGGATAACTGAGACAGGAAGTGGATGACAATCATATGCCAGCACATGGACAGCTGGTTTTAACAAAGAAGCATTTGCCATCCCCAAATATAAACTTTTGATGAGTAGTGATTTACAAGCTTCTCAGGAAGTAACATTGTTTACATAATGTTCACAGCATGAGGTGTTAATATGTATGAATTGCGATCAAAGGTGGTACATGGCTACGGCTATAAAAAGCAACAGCTGTACCTGACTTAAATTCAGTCTCCATCCCCTGCGTTGTAATCAGCTTTTGCAGCCATACACCACTCTCAGTGCTCCTGCCACACTTGGAACTCCCATTCTGTCAGTGCATGAAGCACAATTTGCAATGTGTGCTAGATCTCTTCCATTGTGTTAAATGCACTGATCTGATCTTTTGATTAGGTTTGGTTCAGTTCTGACTCAAAAAGCTGGATCAGGAATCGGTGACAACATTAATTAACACAATTTATACTATTTAATTCTGTTCTTCGGCTAATATTTCAGCAGCCACGCACCATGCAGCAGCTAGTGGATGAGAAAGAAGCTAACCGTCTAGTGTCAGCGGTTTGGAAGCATTTCACCCCAGAAACACCAACAACTTTAGTTTTTAATTTTTTTTGTTTACTCTGCACCAGGATATACTATAAGTGGTGACAGAGAGAGAGAGCTATTGTAGAAGAAAGCAGTTACTCTTTGAATGGACTCAATGGACGTTTTACATCTGCATTTTTGACTTGACTGCAGACTCTCTGTCACTCCCTTCATCTTAGGTTGGAAATTATTTTAAGAAATTAAGGGCAATGGAGAGATTTGCTGGTTGGTGTATTAGTAAAATGTATCCTTGTGTCACTCAAGTCAGTTAGCATGATGGCAGAAAGGATGGCTTTCACACTGTGGATGTATCTACATTAGTTTGTTCCATGGTGATAAGTGTCCGTGAGTTGCTAAAGAGAGCTGCTTCACATTTTGAAGGAGCACCTGCAAGCTAGGTGCAGGTCCACAACACTGGTGAGGAGGGTCACTAAAGAGGAGAATGACACTGGTGCTTCAGCACCAAAACCACAACTGCCAGCTTTTAGCTGAAGGTGTAACTTCAAGGGAAATTAACAAGCATGTTGTTGGTTATGTGGTGGAGGAGATGCTGTTAATGTCAACTTGCTATGGAATGAGTTAAAGTAATTACAATCAGAGGTAACGAACATGTACAAGCTAATTACAAAGTGCTGTTAATTTGTGGTGATTCACAAGTACTGTAATGAGTTAGTCTTATAATTTAACACTGTAATGTATCCTATTACTTTTTAATGTAATTTTACAGGTCATTTTTAAAGGTAACACTACCCTGGGGTAGCACTGGGGGTCATGGCAGCAGTTAACACTGTGAGAAAAAAAACAAAAACTTAAGACACTTTGTTGCCTGTGTGAATTCCTTTATACAGTTATACCTTCTTTCAGCTGGAACACAAACAAACTATGTCATATCAGATTAGTTTGACAGCAATTAATCTCTTTAGATTGTTTCCCTGACTGTTTGAAGTAATAGCTAGATATTACATAAATGGAGTTGAGCAGACTGTTAAAGAGGTACAGACTCTCCCCTCTGCTAAATCCCAGGTCCTTGACTGGGCAGACAGTGAGGAGGTACTGATTTAGCTGCATCAACACCACAATCCCTTCTATTATTCTTTGGGTGATCATGGAAGAAAAAGTCCTGAGTACTACAACACAACTATCCTGATTGCTGTTCCTTCATTAAGATAAAATGTTTTTGGAGAAGCTGACTTTTCTTCCATGGACACTGGCACTTCAGTTTATGGTGAACTATCAGAAAGGATAGAAAGTTTTTAAAACTCTTCAGTAAAGTCATTCATGTTCAGTTAGAAAGCTGTTGTGACATTCACAGAATATGATGTTGCAGTGTAGCACAACCAGAACAAAGCACCCTGACAATCCAGCATATTAACAAAATTCTTGGCTCAGGCACAAATTTTAAAAAATGGCTGACATGAAGCAGGCTTCCTCTTGGTTCAGTCAAAGCCCCCTGTCTTCACCCTGATCATGTTCTCCTCTCTCCACAGCTGTGATGAAGGGCCAGTCTTCGGGTTGTGCATAATGTGGCATGAGACGTCATATGCTGCCATCCTTATGCTTAAGCCTTAGAAGCGTTCACACTTTGGTGCTGCTCTAAAAACAGTCCATCTACCTCACTTGTGGTTGCTGGGGGCCTTAGTGGCTTGTGATTTATGGATACAGCTGTGTGCTGGTGATAAAGACACCTGTCCTTTCCTCATCAGTGATTCCTTCCCACACTGAAGAGACCTTATGCTAACCTAGGCTAGAATGTCACCTTGGTGATCTCAGGATCACAGGGTGCTATTCTAACAGCATCAGGCTCAGAAGGCCAAATGTCTGTGTTGTTTTAAATTTCATTTTTAGTTTCTTACTAACCACAATTTATCCCATTATTACTTTATTTTATTGTTTGGTGACATTCTTCAAAACATATTTGCAATTGATCAGACAAAGTGATTTTTTTGATCTTGTCACAAACATTGTTTAATCCTCTGGGATCCAGGGTATAATTGGCCATTTTTGACTACTTTTGATTTTGCCTTTATATTTCGCCTTTAAAAACTCTTTACCTTGCCTTGTCTGGTATCATTTTTTTCAGCACAACCTTATATGTCTGACTTTACAGTTATTTTTTCATTTTGAAATACTGTATTTATACACTGGACCTAAAATCACACAAAAAACATAAAATCTGAGTAGGAAAAATGTTATTGTCAAAAGAAAATATTATTACTATTTTTCCAAAACTTGGGAGTTTTGTGACTGCAACGTTGGTGAACAAACTCTACATTGACAGTCAAATTCACCACAAACGTCAAATCAAGTACAGATTTTTCAAGTACAGACTTTTCAAGTACAGACTTTTCAAGTACAGACTTTTCTGTTATTGATGTCAAACAATAACAATAATAAAATGTTGATTTTAACACGGCCCATAGACAGCTTTAGCGTTAGCCATGTTAGCGGATACAGACTAGGCCACTGTGTTCCAAATACCTTTAGCAATGCTAGCTTCTGCTGAGAACACTATACTAATTGCACAGCTGTGGATGATTTGCAGCAAAGCATATTTTAGCCAACAAAAATAACTATCAGTTTAATTGTAGGCTTCCTTTCAAGTGGCTTAAGTTATCGTGGGACAGCTCTTTCTGAGCATCGGTGTTAACTGCTCCAGCTAGCCGTGTTAGCAGCTAATGTGACTGCAATGTTGTCATAGAAACTATACTTTCACAGTTGAATCCATAATAAATTTGTTTTCAACTACATATTTTTCTATTCTTGTTGTCAAACAACAGAATGATAATGAAATATTGTTCTCTATCATATTGAGACTACCTCTCCACTGCATTATATATTCTATGTATATGGGGAATGATCCCCCTTAGTCAGGGTGTGTGGATGCTTCTTTAAGGTGGACTGTAACAAGGACCCAGCCACACACAGCCTTTACAGGGCAGATGAATCGTTTATTTTGATTCACACTGTTTATGTACATGTTTAGAGAGGCTTTTCAGCCTCATTCTCTCTAGTTCAGGTCAGCAGTCTCTCCCTCCTGGTACCAGTGTCCTCCTAAAATAGGGAACCCTAATGACCTGATGATTGTAGGGTTTTTACCTTACAATATAAAGCGCCTTGAGGCGACTTTTGTTGTGATTTGGCGCTATATAAATAAAATTGAATTGAATTGAATTGATGAGGACCAGCTGCAACCGCCAGCCTACCCTGGTACTGCCCCCTGAACCCACTGCTCCCCACAGCTGAGCCATAAACCACACCCTGCCACATACCCCCATCACCCGACTTAGGCTGGGGAGCTGTCTGGCCTAGCCTACTCCCCCCCACTGCGAGCAGGAGAGGAAATCATCCACAACCATCTGTGCCCCCGGCCTATGGATCACCTTGGACGTAAAGGGCTGGAGAGCCAGATACCAATGGGTGATTTGGGTGTTGGCATTTTTTATGTGATGGAGCCACTGCAGCGGGGCATGATCCAAACAGAGGATGAAGGGGCAGCCCAGGAGGTAGGCACTCCTTCTCCACCGTGCTGTACCTGGCCTCTCGTTCAAACAGCTTACGGCTGATGCAAACCACAGGGCGGTCAACCCCCCTTACCTGCTGGGACAAAACGGCCCCCAACCCTCTGTTCGAGACATCAGTCTACAGAACAAAAGGGAGAAAAAAGTTAGAAATGTAGAGCAGGGGTTCCCCACAGAGAGCATTTTTCACCTGCACAAACGCTGCCTGGCACTGCTCCGTCCACCGGACCAGATCTGGGGCACCCTTTCAGGTGAGATCAGTTAAGGGGCTGGTCAGCTCTGTAAAGCAAGGCACAAACTGGCGGTATTAGCCAGCCAGCCCCAAAAACCGCCTCACCTCTTTTTTGGTCTTGGAGCGCGGACAGGATGCAATCACTGCTGTTTTATCTGTCTGAGGGCGCACCTGCCCGCCCCCCAAGTGGCACCCCAGATACTGTACCTCCCTCTGTCCCTCCCTCTTCGGGTTGGCTGTGAGCCCTGCCTGCCTCAGGAACTCCAGGACCGCAGCCGCTTGCTGTATATGCTCCGCCCAGGTGTCACTATGATAAGGTGTCACTCATAAGATCATCCAGGTAGGCGGCAGCATAGGGAGCGTATGGATGCAGCACCCGATCCATAAGGTGCTGGAAGGCGGCTGGGGCTCAGAACAAGCCGAATTGGTACAAACTGTATGGAGTGGAGAAAGCCGTTTTTTCCTGGGACTCTGGAGACAAGGGAATCAGCCAGTAGCCCTTGGTCAAATCCAGTGTTGTGAAAAAGTGAGCAGTGCCTAACCGGTCCAGGAGCTCGTTGACCCGCAGCATGGGATAAGCAACAAACTGTGACACCTCATTCACCTTGCGGTAGTCCACACAGCACCGTATAGACCTATCCTTCTTCACCACAAGAACTATGGGGCTACACCAAGCACTGTGGGATTCTTCTATTACTCACATCTTCAGCATTTCAGCCAATTCGCTCTCAATTATTTGCCTTTTATGTTCAGGTAACCTATAGGGCCGTGAACGCACCATCACGCCAGGGCACGTCTCAAAATGGTGCTCTATGAGAGAGGTGCAGGGGGGAGAACACATCTGCAAAACGCTGTTGCAATGCAGCAACATCCGCTCTCTGGGCCTGTGGGAGATGGTTATCACAATGGAGGGAGACGGGAATGGCGGAATTTGGCACCTCCGGCCCCAACTCATCTTTGTTCTTAACCAGGCTCACCAGAGAAGCGGTTTCAGCCTCTCTCCATGGTTTAAGGAGGTTGAGATGATATATCTGTGTTCCCCCTCCCCTGTCCGACCGTACGACCTCATAGTCAACGTCCCCGATTCGCCGTGTGACCACGAAGGGCCCTTGCCATTTGGTGAGTAGTTTCGAGCTAGATGAAGGGAGCAATGCAAACACTTTGTCTCCCGGTGAAAATTGTTTGAACCTAGCCCCTCTGTCATACAGGGCCTGGGCCTGGGCCTGGAGCAAATTTTCCCGTGACAACCTCCCTGATGTGTGCAGCTTTGCTCTCAGGTCCAGGATGTATTGAATTTCACTCTTAGCCGGGCTTGGACCTTCCTCCCAGTTTTCTTTA
>VUQS01001958.1:0-13215 GCA_015108495.1 Heterochromis multidens | reverse complement strand
ATGACAAAAGGTTAGTAAAAAAAAAAAAAAAAAAGCAGGAGCAGGGGAGGAGAAAAACACAGGGGGGCCTAAGAGGCAGCTAATTATAAACAGGCAAAAAAAAAGGTGGAAGAAGAAGAAAAAAAACACGCAGGGGAAGAAAGAGTGGAGAAGAGCACTGAAGAGTAACAGGAGAAGTAACAGAAGGCAAATGGAGGTCACAGCTGGACTTATGGTCTGCTGTGTGTAGATTACAGAAAGACTGCATCATGTGAAACATATGGCTCACATAAATCACTGGGTATTAGCAGATTATCTAGTGATACATGGGGTACGTTCAACAAAGGTCAGATGACACTTGAGTACGTTAACAGGCGACATCTCTGCACTGCATTATAAAATATGTTTCCCACAACTGTAAAGAGAAATGTTGAATGTAGTCCACTTGAACTTTAAAGGAAACTAACCTGATTTGGCAAAGAAATTGATGAGCGAATCAGTCTCACAGCTCTTGTACAGCTCTGACAACTGCGAGCTGCAGTTCAGACTCAGGTTGTGGATGCGGAGACGTCGCTGCCCACTGATGGTGGTGTACAGCAAGGCACACTGGGAAACAGAGTGAAACGTAAGCTTTAAATATACTTTTGTGTTTTTACCTCCTGACAAAATAAATCATTTCAAATACCATGAGTCTGGAATAAAGCTCATTTTGACACACACCTGCATGAGTGCTCCAGTCTCCTCGCTGAGTGTGTCGTCATGCTTGAACTCTACAGTCACAGCCTTGTCGCAATCCACAGCTGCCATATCTATATCTGTGGTGTTGTTCATATAAATGGCACCAAAGAAGTCTGTGGCTCTGAAGCCTGAAGGGAGACACGCAGAGTAGTGTAAAAAACTGATAGGTGACTCGACCCTGATAGGTCAGAACACACCAAATGAACAATCTTGTATTGCTTCTTACCTGTGCTAGTACGAACACGCATGATGGCATCAAACCCAATGCTTTTCTGTACATCTTTCCTCAGGTCTCTCAGAAAATGCTCCCCATCTGTCTCTACCTGTCAACAAAAAGCAAAAAATATATATATATTATTAACAAAGCTTTAGCCAGCAGATGGCAGTGTTGTCACTGTTGGAGTCATGCCTATAGGAAGCAGAACAAGGCTCATAAAAGTGCCTTAACACAAGTAATTCTGTTTAATGCCAAATGAGGTGTTTTACTGAAATGTTACTTTGGGTAAAAGCAAAAAGTAGGAACACTAAATGAGAGAATTTGGTTGTTATGAGGCAGCTGAAATGCTTTTAAAACATACTGTTTTTTAATTAATGTACAATGTACTGTTATAAAATACTTTACTGTATGTTTACACTACATGCAAATCAGCATTGTACTCTTTCGATATGTGCAAACTTCCCATGCTTGTTGCACCATTCCTTTGGGACAGTTTTATATTAGAGTGTGGCTTCTGTGCTAAACTCATTATGAAGTTACAGTTTGCTTTTATTAGGCAACAAATACCTTTGCCTATGTGTGAAATTATGACTTCTTAATAAAATTACAAGGATAAAACAACTGCCAAAAAAATGTTTGCTGTCTTTATGGATCTGCATGCAGCATTTGTGTGTGTGTGCTGAGTGGCCTATACATAATGTAAACAGGCACCATACATCTGCTGAACGTCGTACCTGGAAGTTGCTGTACTTATAGACAGAGCCTCCAGTGTGTGAAGGTACATCGGCCATGGTTGCCAAGTCTGCATACTGGCTGGGGAAAAGGAAGAGATCCACACAGCAGCCACTTGCCACACAGTCTTTAGACAGCTGCTCATAAACACCTTTCTGGGGCAGGAACAGGGTCTATGGAACAGTATAAGACACTTAGCCAAAGTAAGTCACCAGTTTCAAACAAATATCAAACATCACATTTCAAAGCCATTACCACACAACATTTTAGTTACATATATATTAAAAAAATAAAGAAAAACTAATGTGACTTGATGTAAAACCTCTTCACAGGAAAAAAAAACGATTTGCCTTTTATTATGTTACTGCTACTGTGATTAGATTGAGATCAAACCAGCACTATTTTTTCCTTCAGTCAATAACTGCCCAGCATTCAGTATTCAGATTAAAGGTACAATGTGAGTTCACTTGAAACAAAAAGGTGCTCACCTTCTCTTTCTCAGTGTTGACCAGCTTTTTGTCATCCCTGTTCTTCAGTTTGCCTGGAGCCTCAGCAGTGGGCATGGACGAGTGGAAGATGAAGAGCTTTCCGCTACATTCTGCTGCCTGGAGGGCAGCGAGAGATGGAAGGGGATAACATCTTAAAAAGAACATCTCACTAAGTCAAAAGGTCAGGAGGTAAAAAACATCAGCTCCTGCAAATATTCTAATACTAGACTTCATATACACCACATGAATGGGCATAAACAAATAAATAAGTCACTGACTCCTCGCTATTGTGTAATATCACAACTGCTTCCAATTAAAAGCTGCGTGGGAACTTTTCCTTTGTTGTGGGCCAAAACACTGACTTCATATCACTGGGAAAGCTTGCTGGACTTTAAGTAAACACAAACATATCAGGGGGAGAAAAAAAAACATGTTGCTTCACTCAGTTGATAAGTTGAATGAGTTCACGCTTCAATGCCAGTGTTGATGAGAGCATTTGACAATTTTGAATGTTGTGGGGGTAGGAGTAGCACTATGTTTTAGATTTAAATTGCCTGAAACTTTTAGGAAACCAGACCACTGTATCTTTTGGTTACACTAAATTAAATACAAGTATTATTTAGAAAAGAAAAAAAAATTTCAAGACCAAGTTAGTAGAATCAGAAACACTGCTGCCTATGAAATGTAGCGTCTACTTGAGCTCCCCCCTTAATGTTATAGATACAGACAAGAATCTATATCTAAACCTACATCAAGTGTTTGTTTCAATGAGCCTACACTATGTTCCACTTCAGTGTTGACAGATGTCACACTGCGGCTAACCTTAAATGCCTCCACGCCGGCCTGGATGACAGGGGCAAAGACCGTTTCACTCTCAGTGGTGTCTGCAAACATGTCAGGGATCTGGTCCAGGAGGCTGGAGAGAAATACAAAAGGATTATGGTTTGACAGACATGTCACAGTGCCTTGTTAATGCTTTCACAATAGCCACTGAAATGTTTGACAGTACCAAAAACTACTTGTCTCTTTGCATCCAATGCTCTCTGCTAGAGGGAATCCAAGATAAACAGTTACTCCACACATCAGTGATGAAGCGCTTCTTACTTGTAGATGACGGCTCTTGAGTCCTGGTAGTTAACAAGGAAGCCATCCAGCAGCGGGACGAACATCTCAGCCGTGTCTGACACCACCATCATCTGCGGCTGAGCCAAAGCGCTCTTCACGTTGTAGAAGTGGAGGACCTTGTTGTAGGTAACAAAGCCAACCTTTATTGCTGAGTTCTCCATACCTTCCTCTCTGGTGAGAGAGAGAGAACCAGCAGTGAATTCCAGGATGTATTAAATCCAAAAGATATGTATTTACTGGTGAGTCTTGCCTGCTGTGGTCATTTTTTTCCTTTACACTGTGCCTCCAGGCACACAAATATACTTTTGGGTTAAGTTGACAGCATATGTTAAGAATTAAAGAAACAATACCTGCTGTCATTTACCAGAACCCTCTGGATTTAGATGTCTATTAGGTAGCTGCACTGAACTGGACCATGAGCATTCTTTACTGACAATACCAACTGCACTTTGTAGGCCTCTCTTCTTAAATGATGGGACACACCATAAGTCACAGTAATGTGACTGGGAACAGTTCCTCAGTGTTCTTCTATAGCTACAGCTGCTGTTCTAAATAACAGATTCAAGAAATTTTATTTATTGTACTCTTCATCATACTAGTGGTTAAAAAAAAAAAATCATTAAAAGCCTTCATGTACATCTGTACATCTTTATTCAAACTGCTCTCTACCTGCGTAAGTGAATATTTCATGCATTTTGTCAAATACTGCAGAATTACATGAACCACATGAAAAGTATCCACTGGGTTTAATTTAGTGCCTGTGAAAACAAAAGTAGAGATTCAAACAGAGCTGAAGAAGCCCTTTTCTTGTGTATTCTTCTACTAAGTGTTTAAAGGGTGATGTCATGGCAGCAGACAGATAAGGAAATAGTGTTGTTGGCACTAGCAAACTAGTGAGAACAGAAGACACTTTCAAGTTATTTTAGGAGTAACCAGGTGAAGCACACCATCCTCTCCTCTGAGATTAATCATATCATTCTTAGCAGAAAACCACAACAAAGTTTTTTGTTTAGGATGCCTTTCAAAGATGAGAGCATGCACTGTCATATTTTCCCTTTTCGGCACCACTTTTGGCACTCCCTTGTACCCATCATCTGCAAAGTTTCACACAAACATGTTCAGCTGACATGAACAAAAAGTTGGCTTGATCTGCAAGGCTTCGGGGAAGCCCTGCAGTGTGTGGACTGCGATCCTAGTTCTCTTTGAAGTAATAACAACTGAAGTAGAAGTACCTGACGATACACATTATATTCCTACTGGTAATGTTGGAGCATGTGTGTTTTTTATTGTGTGTACCTGGGCAGCTTCTCCAGCAGAGTCTTCAGCTCATCACATATCAGTTTGACCAGGCCACTTTTAATGTTGTTATAGGACACATCAATCATAAAGATGTAGGCAGGAGGATTTGGAGGCTTGTTGTTCTGTGGGAGAAAATGGCAATAGGTATAATAAATGAATTACTACTTTGAAATCTTTCCAGGCAATGATAGCTTGACTGATGTGCCATGTAACATACAAAATTTCAAAATAAATAAGAAAAAAGTTCTTCTTGGCCTATTAAACATACAAGTCACAAGATAACAGACCTTTATCAGAGACTTATATCAGAGAGCCCATAACAGGGGTCAAACATTATCTCCTCCACTTTAAGTTTCTGTTTTTCTTTTTTAGACATCAAAGATATTTCTGTGAAGGCTGAACAGCAGTGAAGTGAGTGAGGGGCTTGTCAGTGAGATATTATGTTTCCACAGTTACAACCCGTTACAAGACACTCACCTTACAGGCTTTTGTTTATTATCTGGCCTGCAGAGGTTGTTTATAAGACTTAATAAACAGAGCAAAAGTAGGCCAGTGGAGTGACTCAGCTTTGCCTACTTACTTTAACCCTCTAATGTTCTCAATAGGTACAGCCTCAGTAAGGACATCACTGTATTTTTTTGTATTTTCAATAGACTGAGGTAAACACTTTTCTGTCCTGTTCAGCTGATACTGAATAATATAGGGTGTGTGCAAAAAAGTTCCTGTGAAAAATCAGTAATGTAATTCTGTAGATGCAAATCTGTTATACTGCATTCAACAAACTAAACAAAGAACCATCTATTTGAAGTGATACATCCTTCAGTTGCAAGTCATCATTGCATAAACTCTTCCTTACACAAGCAAACAATGCCTGAATTTAAGTGCTTGTTTCTATTAATCTGACCAACTTTATTTACCCTGCATATTGTGTACTGATATCAATCTTTGTGTACCTTACAGTAATCCAGAGTGGCTACAAACTCATAGGATCCCAGGGACAGTTCAGGCCTCTCATAGAAGTCCACCCTTCGGCCCATGTGGTCCAAATGTTGGAAGTAGAAGACCGGCACTAGGATTAGAGACAGAAATAAAACTTTGTGTGGGCTGGACATGATTATTGTGTATCTTGTGTTCTTCTTTAAATTTAATTAAATAACTTTCATTTTTCTCCCTTGGACAGACTTTCAAATAATGAGGTTAGCATTTCTACAAGTAATCCCTGTGAGCCAAAAGCTCAGGCTTTAGACTGCTCTAAACACTTGTTTTTTGTTTTTGTTTTTTCTCTGTTTACTCTGTATGACATCAATAAGATATGGTCATCTTAGTCACACAGCTCTGGCTGTAAGCACCCACCTGCTGTCCAAATGTATGAGGGGCAGTCAATCACAAGAAATATGGCTTAAAGAGAGGGGGAACAGAGCTAAACATCTTGTTTCAGACACTGGATGAACCGAGATGCTGCCCCAAGGTTGAGTATAACATTAATAAGGACTATTTTGAACTGTGAATCTTATAAAGCTACTCTAATAGAGTCCAACGATAAAAATATGTTGTTTAAAATGGGCATGGTAGGTTTCCTTTAAAGTTAGCAGAAGGAATCTTGGTTTTTTTGTATTGTACTGTACCTTCATTGACACAGTTGCAGAAACCACACTGGTAGCGGCGACCGCCATCAATAAATTGCATGTAGGGACACATATAGGCCTTGCATCGATTGCAGCGGACTGGGCCTGTATCACCGTGATTCACAACGTATAGTGGAGTCTACACAGAGAAGAAAGAGAAGATATATTGTTATTAGGTATACATTTCAATATTACTTCTGTGATCTTTCCCATGCTTTTAACAAACGCAGTATTTCTATCCCTAAATACCTTGCATTAATATATATCAGCTCTTTCTGAAGCACAAGTGGTTCCATGGCACCCAAACAAAAACACATTTTACTTTCAAAATGAGAAAAGTTGGTTCTCATGAAATAGAAACGGTGAGTATGAATTTGTGAAGCATACCAAAGCACTGTTGCTGGGAACCACATGCAGGCCTGCAGAGAGTGTCTTTGCACTGTTTATTTAAGACTCTCTGACACAACATAAACTGAACATGTTTGCTTCAAATGAACTCCAGTGCCATAAAACACATGTAGACAAGGCAGAAAGTAGGTTTATTATTAGACCAGAGTATTCAAGGAGGAGAGTAAAAGTGTTTACAATATCTTGGAGCTAAGCAAAACCAGTTGGATAACAGCAATGAAAGAACATTAAAGCCAAGCAGCATGCTCTTTTGATTCTCTACAACCTCAGAGCAATGATTAAGTATATCTATTCTAAATTCTCTTTTGCACTGGATGGTATTGAAATTGCCAAACTCTAATTTTCCATTCATTTTGTATAAACCTTCTTTTTTCTTCTCTGGTCCCAGCAGATCTGACATTAGCCAATTAGCCAAAAGCCAGATGAGACAAAGCTAACATTGCCTAAAAAGGCCAATTGGTGTCTGGGACAAGGCGAGTGTTGCGGGAAAAAAATCTAAGGCAGGGAACTTGGACCACACGTGATCCAAAAGGAGTTCATTCACAGGACAAATGATCTTTTGTAGTTCATGGAAACATCTATTTAAGGAGAACTAACAATGCAGAATATATAACCATCACAACTGACTTTTGACGTTTTAATGATCCCTTCTGTCTTACAGGGAAATGCCAAAAAGACTTTAACGCAGACTTTATAAAATGTTAAACTCTTTTGGTAGAATATGACATAAACAATTGTTTCACCTACTGCAACAAAAACAGTCTCTGTCAAGTGTTCTTTATGAGCAAGATTTATGAGTCATTCTATATGACAGTGTTCAAAAAACACAGTTCAGTTCAAGGATAAGCGTGGGATGGATGATCAACAAACATGAATAAATTCTCAGCCTGACAGAGACAGCTGTGTATATAAGCACTTATCCGTCTTTGCAAAGGTTACACTTACAGCACGAGAGGACAAGTTTTTTTCCTCTCTCTCGTTCTCTCATATCTTAACCACAGACCGTATAAAACATGGACATAGTTTCCAGGTCAGAAATATTAAGCCAATGCATTAGTGCCTAAAAACCTGCATTCTATCTGAAGGCCACCAGATGACGATAGCTGTGGTGCAAAAAGACCTCCGGTCTGCTATCGAAGTCTATGGGAAAACGGCTTTCTGCCTTGTAAACACTTTGCTGATGAGTTTATGGGCTCAGTCCTTTATTTTAGGTCATACTGAATAAAAAATTAAGTTTTATTTTATAAATCTTGGTCATACTATACTTCAAAAAGGAGGATTATCTGTGGTATGCTCATTTGCTAACGACTTGCAGTCACAAATCATTAGCATACTGCAGATAATCCTCTTTTCACAGTGATTTTACGATCAGACCCGCCCCTCCTAGTCACTTCTGGTTTTTTGAAGCCACGATGGCAACGGTTAAAAAGCTAATCTCGAGGCTTCAGGACAGGACTTGAGAAACTGAAGGATGATGTCACAGTAGCTATGTCCACATACTATGATCTTAACAAGTGATTTCATGTTGGTATAATGTATTTGATTTTTGATGACTGAGTTTACGTGAAACTGTAACTTACCTCATTCTTTGGCAAACTGGCAAAGGGTTTGATAATGGCAGCAAGGGGTACTTGGCACTGCTTGGCCAAATCAGCAGTGCAGGGAACTGAGTAGGTGGTGCAGCGCATGAACCTGGGACTGGCATTACCTGGATTTAGCAAAAGGAAGCATAAATAACCTATTTTTTATTTCATTATATTTTGTTATATCAACATCTTATTATTGATAATTTTCTATTCACATTTTATTGTTTTAATTTTTTTGCTATGCCACCTTTATTGTTTTAGTTACCCAGTTTTTAATTTTGTCAACTGCTTGTGAAGCTCTTCTTGATTAGTCTATGTATCTACATTGATATACAAATACTCTGGTTTTTTAACTGTAATACCCCCCACCACCACCACCAAAAAAAAATAAAAAATTGAATGCCCTACTGCAAATAAGTTTTAAGTAGATGCTCTAAGAGAAGTTCAGATGTCCACTTTTTACCTTGATCTGTTACTGTGAAGTCAGTGGTGACAAGAGGTGGAACCTGTCCTCTGACGTTTGTGCTGAAGACCTGTCCTCCTTGTTTCACTTGGTCATCTTCGATCACTTGGGTCTAAAGCAGGAAAGTTATGTATTAAGGTACAATCTGACATTTGTTAAGACCATTTAGGTAGATACCATGTTTTAAGAATGGATACCTTTTAAGAATGGGGACCTATTATGCTAATTTCAAACTCCATGTTTTTACTACAGTAATTTTGCATAATTTACAGTTCATCCACTGTCTGAAACAGGCTGTTTTAGCTCCTCTCCCTTTAAATCTACCTTCCCTATAATTCCCAGTGATAGTATTAAAATATTTGTGCCAGAGGTTGAGAGTGCAACATTCTCAGCCTCTGCGCAATCACTGATGATTGTAAGGCAATTGTACAGGTTGCCTGGTGGGAGGCAACCTGACACTAAACAATTGCAGTCTGACGCAGACTGACTGCAATCACTCTCAGACAAAGTCTGCAAATAATTGGCATGTAATTTATAAATGCAGACAGACTGCCAACACGCTGCAATCAATCTGAGTCAGTCTGCGACACATCTCTTTGCAATAGGGGACTCAACTCAGCTGGTTGCCAGCTGGTTGCCAACTGGTTGTATTCCAGTTATGTGCCTATGTCATTTTGTAGTTAAATTGCTGTCCTGTAGTAAATACATCATTATTTGTGAATGAATTTCTGTCTAAAATATATGAGGTTTTAGCTGTTTAAGTGGTTAATGTGAATTTCTGTGTATGTAGATGGCAACAGATTTACAACAGATGGCAACAGATTTGCGATTTTCAACAATTTTTTGTAGTTAATCACCGTATTATCACAAAAGGATTACATGTAATTGCCAACTTGACTCCATTCAATTGCAAACTGATAGCAGACTGACTCCGTCTTATTGCCGTTTTATCAGTGTCTCAATGCACTTTTTAAAGTCACTTTTAAGACAGCAACTGACTACTAACTGACTAAGTGGTCAAAGACCTGGCCCCCTTCTTCAAAGCAACCATTTCTAAGGCAATAATTTTGGTTATGCTGTGATCTCCAACCACTGTTCTTCCTAGTGTGACTATAGCAAAAGCCAGCTTTGTTCTGATTGGTTGCCCTTTGCAAACACATTTGAACAGCAGGTGGGTGTGGCTATTATGCTCACAGCCTGAGACAACCATATTAGCTATGCCCTCTCTTTGACACTATACAGAACCAAGAGTTGGAGAAAAAAGCAGAAACCGCGGCATTTAGAGCAGTCTGATGCCTGAGCTTTTGGCTCAGAGAGATTACTTGTACATATACTGAACTCATTATCAGCCATGTTTAATATGGAAAATATATATACATATATACACAGTGTTGTTGCAAGAAAATAAAGAAAAGCATAATATTCCACTTTCATACAGACAGCGGACCCGCCATGACAAAATAAAAACACATTGTTCATCATGTTTATGTTTGCTTGTCAATATGCCCAGACAAATTAATGAAGACAAATTAATATCCCTAAACATTTTTTTCTAAATCCTACACTTTTTATTTAATCCTTTTTTCCATTACCCAACATTTAATTAAAATCACTAAAAATACTTAGTAACAAAGCAGCAGATGTCAGTGGTTTTGCCACACAACTCTTGAAGAATGACTAAGCTGCTAGTTCAGGACAGAAAACGAGGAAAGACAAATGTGCTGTGTTAGTAAGTGAAGACATGCCATTACAGGAAGATTAATCGTTCACTCACTGTGCTAGGGATAGAGTCAGGGTCCAGTTTCTTCTGAGGTGGGCCAGCCAGTGCAGATGGTGCTCCAGGAAAGGCTCCTGGCATGTTTGGCTGGGGCCCAGCCATGTATCCTCCAAACTGACCTGTACATTGAAACAAAACACACATCAGTGGGTATTTATTGGCTACCCTGTAAAGAGTATAATTATAGTCAGTTCTGTTTTAACTACTTAATGAATTAGCAGTCTGAAAGAGGAACCAAGCATCAGAGACACAATAAACATGAGTGAATGCTAGCTTGATGTTGTGATTTAAAGAGGTTTTTTTTGGTGGCCCTGTTGTTGTTTCTATTTAATTCTACTTAACAAGGAGGGGACAACGCTGACTGTGTTACCACTGTTCTTGAGTTATCCTGGACAGATTGTGTTGTATGTTGCACAGATTGTAAGGCCCTTAGATGCAAATGTTGAAATATTGGGCTAAATAAAAATCTGTGACCTCCACTGCTTTTGGCTCAAAGTTACCTGCTTGCTGGGGGTATCCTGGCTGACCAGCAGATCCCAAACCAGGCTGCTGGAAACCTCCAGGGCCTGGAGGAGGTGGCCCAGGGAACGGTCTACCTGTGCCTGCCATTGGTGTACCTGCCATCGACTGGCCTGCCATTGGCATGCTTGCTTGGGGTGACTGTGGAGGAGACATCTGGGGGGACATGTGGGGGGACTGCAGGCCTGGAGGTGTTTGTGGCGGAGCCATTGCTGAAGGAGGTGGTGTTTGGAAAGGCTGCTGGGCTACAGAGCTTGCTGGAGGAGGAGGGCTCTGCATTGGACCTTGGGCTAAGAATACAATGAACACATCACATGTAGTGAGTAAAAGCAGTCCTCTATTTTTCTAATCAAATGTCTTCATTCTTTCCATTAAATTACCATAATGAAAAGACTGTGTGATCTGTGGAAAGTCTGTTTGCTAACTAGAAAGCTTACCATAGTTGCCTAAGTTCATAGAACTCATCTGATTGGTGAGCTGCTGTGTCGGAGGCGGGCCAGGCGAGGCCATGCTGTTGTATAGTGAGTGTGGTGGTTGTCCATACGGAGCAGCAGGGTAGCTGAAGAACATAAGAACAGTTATTGTACTGTACTGAAGGTTCAATGTAGTCTTATATTAGCATCGTGCCTTATTGTAAATCTGCTTTTAACACGTGGCAAAAGTTAGCAACTGTTATTGCAACAATCTATTAACACGACTTTAACAGTGAATATCTTTCATGGTGTAAGATGGTGACACACATCTAACTTGTGTTTTGTTCCCCAGCCAGACAGAGTGAACTTTCAGCCCACATAAATTCATTACTTTGTTGTTTCGATTTCAGGGAAAATCAGTCGATCCGAGCAGGTGCTGTCTGATAAGGACTGTTACCTTTGTGGGTGAGCGCCATTCTGCTGGACATTTGGATTGTACTGACTGGACACCGGTGGCAGAGGCATGCCAGCAGCTGAGGAAACTGGTGATTTCATCATACCTTCAGTAAGTAACAGACATTATGTTAAAAAACTGCACTGATATCGCTTCAACATGAATCAGTACTCTTACTTTGAAAGACATGCACTTCAGGCCGGTTTTTTGACATATTATTATGGACCCAAAACTTAAAAATAAAACTTAATCCGTGAAACGTTGGATATGTGTGGTTCTGTTACTGATAAGGACAAAGACTTCTACTTGATACAATTAAATGCACTTTACCTGCAGGTGGGGCACTGAATGCCTGAGGGGGACCCCCATAATGCCCATAGAGGGGCTGCGTAGGACCAGATCCGAATCCACCTTGATAGGCCCCCATCCCTGGCTGGGCCTGGGAGTACGGGGGTGCAGCGACATAACCCTGTTGACTCATTTTGCTGGGATGGCTCTCACTGTCTTCTCATGCCAAGATGAAAGAGTATGACCTGTGGCAGTGAAACAGGGATATTTAGATTATAGAAAGCATACAAGGACTTCAGTTTTATATACATGGATTTTGTTTTTTTTTTCTTTTTTTATCTTCTACTATAAATTTAAAAATATATATATATATGGAAATAAAGCTACTTTTGGCTGCTCCCTTATTCACAAAGGATCGCCACAGTGGGGAGCGCTGCAAGTTTCATTTGGCAGATTTTTACACTGGATGGCCCTCCTGACACAACCCCAAAGGGATCTGTGTCTCCTCCTGGAATCAAACCAGGGGGCTTTTGCTTTTTAGGTGAACGTGTAAACCCCTACACTACATCCTGGTAAAATTCTTGGAGGTTTGGCTCAGGCACACAAGCATTTAAAACAGCTCGTGTCTAATGGGTTGGACAAGTTAAATCAATACTTTTTAGATCTGGTTCTTCATTACCTCACATGTCTAATTACATGTGACCTGTAATTATAAACATAAAAGAAAAACCTCACAATTTTTCCCTTAACTCCAAATACATTCTTAAAATTAATGACCAACTGCCTAAAATAAGTAAAATAAGTAACTTCAGTAATAGGCCTCACTTTTGCACGTTCAGTTGGTTTACTCTCATTTAGATATGATTTAGAACTTTTGTGCTTTTAAAGATCTGCAAACACAAAAGCATTTCTTCTTTAAGATTCAAACGACTTGTTTGGCACCCCTGATTCAAAACCAAATCATATCTTTTATGTTTACAAACCACACCAACAACAACTGATATTTGACCTCATGCAATCATCAGCATAGTGTAACATGGACCTTTGACTGCTTTATCTCGCAATAAACACTGTCAATCTTTGGGAATTAAAAACATAAGCAGC
>VUQS01001957.1:7333-21026 GCA_015108495.1 Heterochromis multidens | reverse complement strand
CTAAAAGTCATGTCCTTAAGAAAGAGGGAAAAATCCAGCAAAGACCTGACACAGGACCTGAGAGATGCATCTGGACCTTCAGCTGATCATCTACTGTTCACTGAAGCCTCATCAGAAATGGTCTCAGTGGAAGGCTGGCTGTGAAGAAGCCATTCTTAAGGAAGGGAAACAGGGAGAAAAGGCTGAGGTGCCACATTACACAAGAGCTGGACTGAAAATCAGTGGCAACAGGTTTCATACTGTTATGAACCCAATTTTAAAACTTTTGATTCAAATCATCATTAATATGTATGGAGGAGGTCAGGAAGGAGATACAACAGGGAGTGTCTACATCCACATCTACATCTGTTAAACACAGTGGAGGCTCTGTCATGGTTTGGGCTGCATTTCAGCCAGTGGTGTTTGGGATTTTGTCAAAACCGATGGAATTATGAATGCAGAAAAGTGCTGTCAGATTGTGATTCACCATGCAATACCATCTGGAAAGCATCTGATTGGCAACTGCTTCATTTTTTCAGCATGACAATGATCCCAGACACACAGTCAATGCAGTAAAAGCAAACCTGGACCTCAGCACTGTGGAAGCAGTGTGGGATCATCTTGACAGAGAATGCAACAAAAGACAGCCAATATCCAGAGAAGAGCTTTGAATGTCCTTCAAGAAGCCTGGAGAACTATTCCTGAAGATACTTAAAGAAATGACAAGAAAGCTGCTTCAGAGAGTTCAGGCTGTGCTGAAGAATGAAAGTGGTCACACCAAATATTAACTTTCAAGTTTGTTAGAACTGCACAAACTCTATTTTTGCCTTATATACTGTATTTCCATGCACTATTACACGTTTCAATAAATCACTGTACCATTTCTCATTTTCCTAGTAAAATATAAAGAAATGATGGGTGGCTCAAGATTTTTGGACAGTATTATATGGATGCTTGTAAAGAATCCCTGAGCTTTTCATTTAAATGCACTGCATAAACTTCATTTTTGGCTTGTTTTCCTGGCCACAAACATGCCAGTCAAATAATAAAGTTGCTCTATATAATTACAAGTGTTGCTGGAGCTTTGATGTCCTCAGACTTAATCTTTTCTCTGTGAACCTTGGAAGGAGACATTCTTTTGGCACTAGCTTTGAGCTTAATATTCTTCAAAATCTTGGCTCTGGTTGTTTTTGGGGTTTTTTTTACATTTAATTATGTAATTTTATTTTATTTTTTTACCATGTTCTGCTTATTGCTGGTTAATTATTATATTCCATAAACTGTATAATGGATGTAGCCACCTCTACTCCTACAGCCTTTAAGCCTTGAGCCAGTCCCACCAGATGTGACCACATTTGGATGAGAGGTTAGAGTTGGGGAGTTATCAGGCTAGCTGGCTATTTAGCTTTAGCAACTAGCATAATTTACTGTCACAATAAATAGAATATTAATATTGGCTATCAAAATAAATAAATAAAAAAAAGCTTAAAACACTTACCTGAGAAACTGTAAAGTCGATTTTTTCGAGTGTCTTTTCAGCCCATTCGCATTCCCAGAGCATCCGTTGGTGATGTTTTACCTCATTTACACACATGGTGTTCTTGGTGTCTGTGCCCTGATGCACAAGGTTATGTGACTACTGAGACAGCTTTGTCCATTTCAACTGTTGCGCAAGAGTGTATTTTACACCAAACCCTGGTCTTCTCTTAAACTTAACCACGTACTCGTTAGTGTCTAAACCTAACCAGTGAGCAAAGGTGGAAGTAAGTAAAAGTGAGTGAAAAACAAAACAGAAAGTGAAAAAGTTTAAAATGGCATGTCCCAGTAGGATGTAAAACAAAGGCTCCTGGTTGAAAAACCCGCAGCTTATTCCACTGCCACCCCTCTAAGCTCGACCTGTGGGCTCTAAAATGGAAATTATTTCTCTAAGCAGACAATATTGCCACAGCCAGTGCATCAGGACACCAACACCAAAGGACAACTTGTGCATGATATGCCATTAAATTATACCCCAGAATGAGAACACCTTGGTCTTTTAGTACAAACAAATGCTAAATCAGACAAAACACACCAATCTGTCAGAGTGGCCATGCCAACGATTATGGATTACTTTAAGCCTTAATACAATTTAAACAGGTGGGTTATATATAAATTCCCCCATATACTGTTGTCATTAATGAGGATATAAACTCTAGAGACCGATAATGTTATTGTGCTAGGCTGTAGACAGGTTTATTTCTGCTGTAAAGTTGGGCGTTTTAACAATGAAGTCTATGGGGACTGACTTCTTTTTGGAGAGAGTCTCAAGAGGCCACTTGAGGAACTGCAATTTTAGCTTCATTTTTCATCTGCAGGGCTTACTATATAATTTTTAGCAATGGAATAGACTGTAGAATGGATAACTTTTAGACCACCCCCTCAACATGTAGTTTGTAGTAGTTGTAGCACTGACTGTAGACGTCTTCAAAGCCTTTATGATGTAGAATCACTTTCAGTAATAATATCAGTAATAATCACACCAAACTCGTTAATTTCAAACATTTCATTATTTTCTCCACATTAACTTCGAAACAACCTCATAAACCAAAGAGTAAGAAAGAGCATGCTCGGGCATGCAATGATGTCACAACATGATGATGCCACTGGGTGCGAAGTATAAAACATACAGTAGCAGAGTTTCTTTTTATATCATTCATAAACTCAGGACATTTCAGTATCCACTGAGAGTTAAAAGCTAGCGTTTATTTTACACTGCTCTCCATGTCTCATGTAGCCTTGTGTTGCTGGATAAGAGAGACAACAGGGAGAAACTCACAAACTGACACCAGATTGAGCAGGCTAAACAAACATGCTGGAAATAAAAAAATCTCATCCGGCCCAAAAAAACTATCTGGAAATGAGACCGTAGAAACCCCATTTTTCCCTTTTTGACTGGTCCAAAAGGGGGACTGGGAGAGAGAGACAAAACAGTGCATGCCATTTCAGGGTGAAGAGGGAAGGTCTGAGTGTGTGGAGGGGTGGGGGACGGGGGTCACCTTTTTTTTAAATTTTGAAGGTTATTTGTCTCCTCTTAGCCTGCCCATGTGGGGTGTTTTATCTAGGGTCGGGTTTTAAATAAATTTGAGAACGGAAATGAATAAATACGAGGCACTCAGCATTCTCTCTGTCTTGCAAACTGCAAAAAGTAACAAACTTGAAGAATAATGACACATACACTTATATATTAGAATTAGTGATTATAACATAACAGTCTCAAGGCTGTACAAAGGGGCAAGGCTGATACCTCCTCAGTATGTCAGCAGTTAAATGTGTTTTATGTGGGTTTTTTTGTTTGTTTTTGGGGTTTTTTTTGTTTGTTTGTTTATTTTGCACGCAAATGTGTGTGTTTGTGTGGTTCCACTTTACTTATAATGAATTCAGGAAGTTCCTCAAGGATTAGGCCCAGGGGGTCTTGGCATGTGTTGGTCGCTGGCATTTGATTTCGCAAATCAAATATGGTTTGGTCATATTCTGTGATTTTGGTTGAATGTGAAGTGTCTGATAATTGAGAGGTGACGATCAGGATGAAGTGTGCACAAATGAAGACGGAACAGTGATGTTAAAGGGATAGAAAAATGCACTTTTTAAAATCTCACACAGCCTCATGCAATGGTTGTGTGTTTGTGTAGTGGAAAAAAAAGAAAAGAATAATGACGGAGCCCTTTAAAATGGATCTACTCTTGCAGCATAGTTCTGTAGCGCATAGTGCGAATAGAGAGTGATGGATTTGAAGGAAAGGAAAAAGGGTTAAAAGGCAAAAGGGGGTTTAGGACTGAGTGTGTGCCATGCTCTTGGCTAACATGTTTCTCATGATAACCAGGAAACAAGGGTTGCTATATTCTTTTCTAGACTGGTAGAAAATTGGGCAACACTGCCTGTGCCATCTCCAGTCCACTGAACTGTCGGTGATGGACAGCCATGCATGTGTGTCCGGACACACCACGCTAGTTTAAAGCTGCACTATTTACTTTCTTGTGACTCTAATTCAACCACCTTTTATCCTATGGATGTAAGTTCAAAATAAGCATTTGAAAAGGAATGGTGTTTTTGTAGAAACTGAAAAGGGCTTCAACAGAGGTGAAAAGACCAGTAGCAACAATAGAAAGGCTCTGCTGTGTCCGTCACTCAGCTGCGGGCTCCAGTCGAATAGGCAGAACGTCCGTCTCAGTAAGTAATAATATAATATACTGTAGTTATCAATAAGTCTTAGTAGATCATACCTGTATAAGCTTAAATAAAGAAGTGAATGAAAAGAATGGCTACTCCAATATTGAGTAAAATGACCATAACCACCAGAATAGAGCTGGAGCCCTAGGAGACAAGAGAAGAGAAAAAAAAAGCAATTAGTCCAGTTACTGCACAAATGACACAGCCAATTACACTGAAGTCAAGTTTTAAAAATGGAAATCTGACTAAAAGAACCTCTTAGCATCCACCAGATTACCAGCGAACAAGTTAGAGGTAGGGTGTATTTTCTTCTTATGAGCATTTTGCCTTATCAGATTTCAATCTGGGCATGGCAAGTAGATGAAAATTCAATATAAAAGAGGAGATGTGAGCCTAACCCTGAAGTCTTGATTATACTTTATGTGTCTGCAAGTCTGCTTGTGTGAAGGTCCATTTGTGACCCCACGTTTGAGTCCCCACAGACTTTACATTACAATGCATCAACTACGCATGTGCCCGAGGCGGCAGACTTCAAAGAAGTATAACAGGAATGACTACTTGGTCGTGTTTTCCAGAAACATTAGTGTTAATACTTTGTGTCCTTTTATATTTATATTTATATATGTTATACTTCTTTTATACGATTGCTTTGTTGTTTGTTGTATGTGTGCTGCTATGACAACTCAATTTCCCTCCGGGGATCAATAAAGTTTCTCTGACGTAATCTAATCTGATCTGATCTGATGTCTCCAGCTTTCTGTGTCTGTGTCTGCAACAGAGTACAGTCAAGGCTTAACGCTACACCCAACCCCTAAAAAGGTCATCATCAACCTTTTGGATGTTTACCTCTAGAGCCCAACCAATATAGGATTTTTTAGGACCAATACTGATACAATATTCGGGGATTTAAAAATCTCATATTCCGAATTTTTGACCACTATTTTTTCTTTCATACAAAATATAAAACACAAAGAGATTTTCTTAACATTTGTTATGTGTAGTTACTTATTTACTTATTTATGCTTGATCAGCTGGTTCTTGTGTTTGTGATTGAGTCTTGCCAACAGGGAGGTTATAAAATTCCCTCTGGTGGACAAACTATGCAACATCAACACTCATAACATGGTTGAAGGGTGTTTCTCCTGTCTCTTGTTTTATTTTTTTAAGTTTTCATTCATCAGCCATTATAATACGATATGATACTACCAATAGATCATCAAATAGCTAATATTGGCCAATATCTGCCCCTCGATAAATCAGTTGTACTCCACTAGTTCACCAGCAAACCACATAGGGATAGGGTAAGGGTTAGGTTGCACTTTAGCCATATGCTAAACAAGCAGAGCTTCAAATACTAGGAGGCTATAACTATTCAAACAAAGACTTTTAAAGGCACTTATTGTAAATTCTTGTGTCTAAATGTGGCACAAAAACTCCTAAAATCAACTAAAGCTACCAATAATGCAAAGAAACAACCACTATGACTTTATTTCCAAAACATCTACATATTGTGTTGAAGAGATATGAACTGAAGTTAAACTTGGACCCAGCTGTACTTTTGTGTAATACCAGTTTATACCACAAGATGGTGCAGTAAATCAATATAACCTTTATTTAACTAAGGAAGTCTTTAAGAGCACATTTTTATCTACACTGGTACCCTAGCAAAAGGCAAAGCATCTTGAGGAAATGCAGGTAGCTAAAAAGAAATATCAAAAGTTCAACAGTAGTACACATGGGAAAACACCTCAACATACCCAGTAACAAAAAATGCTGCCCCCTGCTGGTGAAAGTTTTAGTTAAACTCTGTAGAGGGTAAGACTAAAAATGACCTTTACAGGGATTTTGTCCTTTTGGTTCTTCAGAATATTTTATTAATCCCAGAAGAAATTATGTGATCCATTATAAGAATCCCATGTGGGTAATTTGCCCTGTAGGTGAAAATTCCTTATAAACTGGTAAAAGGGTACCTAACCCTAACCGTGCCCTTAACCTAAAACAGGTGACTTGTGACCTAGTGGATGTTAATAGGTTAAGAGGTTAAAACTGATGCTTCTGTAGCTTCATTCTTTTTGTTTTGACATGTAACACACAGTTGCCTAACAGTTGTTTGCATGTTGAGTTTTACATGTTGGAATAGACTTTCTGCATGCACATTTCTTGTATGTATTATGGTAATGTATCATTGTGGTATTGTCAGCTGCTACATTGCTTTCTTTTGGACCTTCTGACAAATTGAAGTTCTGTGAAGTGGGAGAGTCATTTTTTGCCCAGACACAAAGTACATGAATTATCAGTACTAAAGACAAAACAAATCTTTTATGTATGGTTCTTTCATAAAAAGTCAGCGCTACTGTGACTTCCAACATTCATTTCACCAAGAAACATCCAATTTTACTGCTTAAAATTCTGTCATATGAACCTGTAATGACAGGAGAGGACTAATGACAAGTTCTGAGACCATCTTACAATGCTGTGATTGCAGCCATTCCCCAATCTCTGTGAATGGTACTCATGGCCATTGATCAATGGTCATGACAATTTGCATACTATTGATCATGAAACTGACCAAATGGCCCATTGTTAGTCAGTGGTGCTGGTTTCGGTCATTATGCAAATGTACTGTTTATAAGGCTGGGGAATTCTGCAGTCAGCTGAGACTGAAGAAGTTACTAGAAAGTGACGAAACGTTTCTCCCACTAAAAAATCGCTACGTCCAGATGAATAGATTCAACTTTTTAGGATTCTGAGAAAACTGAAAGCACAGTCTGCAGCTTTACTTCTTCTACTCTACCCTGCAAAATATGCTGCAAGTAGGGCCTTTCCAGAAACTTAACACCCTAAAGTATCTTATGTCAGCAAACACCCTACGTCATATAGAAGTTTGTAAAACATAAATGCTTGACTGAAATTTGAAGAAGAAAGCACAAAATACATTAATACTTTAGTGTACATGTGGAGACTTAAAAAGGATACCCGGTAACTTCATGTTATGCTGATTATTTTATGGTTTGTTAAGAATATCTAAGTAATAATCACCACTAATGCAAAAGTAAAGAATTCAGCTTCTGGGTATCCAGAGTGTTAAATGTTCTGTCTCACAGCAGTCACACTGGTTCTTCACACCTCACTGGTGCAAAGTTGGGGTTAGGTAAGTTCCTCCTGATAATGACAACCCCACATGTGTCCATGTCTACTGGAGTCTAGTGGACAATGGGAACTTTTTTACACTTTAAGGAAGACTCAGGTTCTTTGGTGTAGTTCTATCCAGTTATCATCCACCATGATTGAAAGTCGTGTGTTTCTTTAAGTTCTGAGGATATTGTTTAAAGAATACATTTATATAGGAAGAGAAAATTAGGAAATGCTTCTAAAACCAGAGCACTTCCGGTTTTCGGTTCTGTTTTAGACAATTTTTTGGTAATGAATGTTTAAATTGTGCAGTGAGAAAAATATATTGTTTAATTGCTGAATAACTAAATTCCCATATCAGCCATTCTTTTCATGGTATCCTCAGTCTTATTAAACACAGAAACCCAGAAGTTTCCCAAACAAAATTACAGTTAAACACCTTCAAATTCTCAGATTCTGGTAATCTGATTTTTCTAACGATTTAGTGGGGTGACTGGACGTAAGTAAAAGAAGACAGAGAGCCCCCTGGCCACAGATACTACATGTGAACCCCCCTCACGCCTCCTACATGACAGCAGGGAACATAGATTCAAAGATTTATTTTTCACTTCATTTTGTGTCTTTTTGCAGTCATACTGAATTTTTGTAGTTGTTTTGAGACTGTTTGTAGTCATTTTATGTCTTTGAAGTCATTTGGAGTCTTTTTTCAGTCATTTTCAGTCTCTTTTGTTGTTTTAAGGGTTAGGGTTAGGCTTGACTGGGATTGACTGATGACTAAAACTTGAACTTTTATATGTAAACACATAACTTTTCCTTTAAATATTCATTCTACACTAGTTTTGTTACATTTAAGTAAACTATGTAGGTACTTAGCCTACAACTATCATTACTGCCTTTTTTTACTCACATTTTATCAGTGTGCTATGATGACAGCTAAGGTTCTGTTATTTTCCGTTAAAATGAACTGTTAGTCTGACAGAGCAGTGCGAACTCACTGAGTTTGATTTGAGGGTGAGTTGCTCTCCGTCCTGCTCCAGAGTGATGGGCTGAGACTTTAGGGGTGGGGAGAGGGTGAGGTCCCTGTGTAGTGGCCACTCCTCCAGCTCTGCCCCCACATTCAGGTTGTCCAGCATCTGTACAGAGTCCATGGATCCTTCTCTGACCGGTCGAAGGCCTCGGGATCGCAGCCTGTTGTTCTTGGGGGCCGGGGACTCTTGTCCCAGCCCCCGAGAAGTCTGCGAATCCGGACAGTGTAGCCTCATGTCAACCGTATAGTCATTCATCTTCTCCTCGTCCTGCTCTGTGAGGCGCGAGTGGGCTGGGCTCCACCTGAGGGTGCTTTCAGCAGTCCAGCCCCCGGTGTGGCCATCTAGCCTTTGGTCGATTATAGCATGCTCGTTAAGCTTGTGGTTGGGGGGGTTGTGCTGCTTTGGATGGTGGTTGGAGTAGACATGCTCTCGAGGATTGTAACAAGAAGAGACGTGGTCCTTTGCATTGTGATTAGAGGAGATATAATCTTGGGGCTTGTGATTGGAAGAAGCATGCTCAGAAGTCTTGTGATTGGACATGTTATGTTCCAAGGCCTTGTGATTGGATAAAATGTGCACCTGCGGCTTGTAGTTGGAAGAGGCATGCTCGCAGGTCTTGTGATTGGTGGAAGAATGATCCCATGTTTTGTGATTGGAGGATGAGTACTCTCTTGACTTGTGATTGGAAGAGGCATGCTTGGAGAGCTTTTGGTTGGACAAGGAATGCTCCCAGGCTCTGTAGGAGGAAGCATGGTCCCGGGACTTGTGATTGGGAATGGATTTCTCCCTTGGCTTGTGGTTGGACAAAGGGGCTTGCTCGTGGCCATTTATTTGTCCCTCCTGCTCCTCCAGAAGGGAGGGCGTAGTGGAGCGGCTGCTGCCCACTCGATCCGGATACATGTCATCACTCCAATTGTTAGCCCCACCCCTCGCCAGATCCATCCCCCGCCCCTCCACCAGCACCTGGATCTCAGCCCCACCCTGATCGTCCACAGCGCTCTGGCGCATGAAGCAAGCATTCCTGGGGCGATGTGTGTGTTTGGGTGGACTGTGGGGAGGTGAGGTGGGTACACTCAGCACGGGGCTGAGATCAGGTGTTATCACAGGTGGTGTGGTGTCGGGAGTGCACAGCTCCGGACTGTCTGTTCCTGTGGAGATGACCTCATGGTCTTTGTCCTTGGCGTCTTGGTGTTTGGGCCGCTGACATTCAAGCCCTATGAAAACAGCAGAACAGCACCAGTGAGGTGATTTGGCACCCATCCACAGCAAAACCTACAGTGTGAGTGTGTTTGAGTGTCATCGACACACAGGGTAACAAAAGGATGAGAAGAGATGCAAACAAACTGAGCCTTGTGCTGCTGGCTTAGAGAGGATTACAGAAGTGAATATACTTGATTTCATTTGAATTCTCACACACTAATCCTTTGTAGCTTGGTGTTTATTATGAGATCAAAATGTGTTTAAATGTGTAACACTGGGCCTCCAAGCAAATTCACATATTTTATTCATCTGTAAAGGTTTCAGTAGGCTTACTTATACATGTAGATTTTACAGGTTGGACAGCAAACTGTAAAACAATGAAAGGTTGTAATTCCTTCATTTTATCTTTATAGGTTGATTATTTTACCTCCAAAAATCATGAGCAAAGAACCCACAAAAACAGTTAGTTTTGATTATTGTTTATGGCTTAAAGGGTATATTAATCCAGTGTGATTTAAAATTAAGATGAAATATACCAAATATACAAAGATCTAAGCATCTGTCTTTTTTCTACCATTAATTGACTTAGGTACTGCCTAATTTGCCAAATGACAAACTGATTTACAGCATTTACTACAAAAAAGGTGCAAATACTACTTTTTGTTTATCTGTCTTTTTGGTTGCTGAAATGTTAAAATTGTGTTTTCATGTTTCATAACTTATATCTTCCTATAGCATTATATATTTAAAAAAAACCACGTAACTAAGTCACAGATTAAGTTTTGACCACCTATGAAGGGCAGAATGAATAGAAAGAAATTTGCCAATACAGTAATTTAATATAATTCAATAGTCCAACAATATAAAAGTAAAGATTTTAACTGATTAAATATAGACATTTAAGATATTTCTCTTAGCCAAACAAAAAAATGTAAAAGAAATAAGTATAGATTATCAAATGAATGAATTATCCTCATACACTGAACAAAACTTGAGATTTAAGTTTTGCACTTTGCTCTTCCATCTATACGTTGCAGCAAACACACAAATGATGAATTAAGGAGCCAGTTAAATAAATGCTATTTTCACTGAATACATATATAAATACATGTAAATATATAATTGATAGCAGTTTAATTACATAATTTTCACAGGCGATCATAGACAGTAAAAAAATGTGCATGTAGCTTCCTGTTTGGAAGTGCATTAAACCCGCATCTGTCTTCTTGTTACTCCGCTAAGCTGGTTAGCTTTTAGCACTGATTTATTTATGATATTTTTTGTGTGCATTATTATGTTTATTAACTAATATAATTAGACTGACCTGCCTCAGTTATTAGTGTCATATAATAAAATGGATCATAACAAGAAACTGTAAAATGGGTAAATTAGCTTTAGCTAATGCTATCTAGCTAACTGTTACTTGCTGTTTAGTTTTATCTTTTTTATTTTTTTGCACAAAATTCACAAATTTGTGTTGTATTTGTTTATATAGCAAGGTAAAATGTCAAAAAGTCAGATTCAGGTCTCAACTTAGTTTTGACCAAATAGCTATGGTTTAGCTATTTGGCAGGCACATGAAACTTGTTATATTTAAGTTATTGATGCTTCTGCATCTACTAACCATTGCCATAGATGTGGAAGGAGGGCGAGAGCTCTTTGGCAGCTATCCGAGCCAGCCGACACTCCTCCATGGCTTTCTGTGCCACTCCTTCTGCTGCCTCTGCCTTCCCACGAGCGTGGCTCATCCTGAACAGGACAGGTAGAAACAGCACACTCAAAAAACGACTCTGTATCTATGAAGTTATAAAGTTGCTCTCCTATACCAAAACAATATCCAGGAATGGTATTCAGAGTAGTGAAACTTATATTTTATATATATATTTTTAAGGTGTTCCTCAAAAAGTTTTGAAAAAATAATATGAAGAAACATTAGGTGTGCATTAAAAAACATGGCTCAATTAGCCTTTTAAGGGCTAAAGATTTGCTGTGGCTCCCTGCTGCTCCCAGTAGGTCCTGCAACAAGGCCAAAGTAATTCACTACCACCCCACACAGGGACAGATAATTAGTTAGTAATGCAGAGCATGCTATAGTTTGTAATATAAAACTCATCCTTTTATTCAGGTCTGTAGGGGTGAGATTTGACCAGATTTGAATCCCCACAGTTGTCTGTTTATTTTTAACCCTGTGAGGTCTAATTCATGATCACTGATGACCCTAACCCTAATCCTATACTATCAGAATATCTAACGTTTTAAAAATTGTTCTCCAAAGTCTTTGCAATCACAGGACAAAGAAAATTATTATTCTACACTGCTGTTAATGAAAAGCTATTTGCATTTTCTCCAAAAACGTTGGTTTTGTCTAACATAGGGTTAGGGTTTGGAGCTAGGGTTTGGGTTGTTACCAATGATGTCTTAGACTTCAGAGGGTTAAATGGTGGTGAACCCTGATGGGTTCACAGAAGTGTGTAACATCAGCTTTATCTAACTTCATCCAAATGAGGTATATCAAATTATTCCTACAAAATGGTGCATATATGAAGGAGATCACAGTGCTGGAAGATCTAACCTCGACACAGCAATCTCTGCCTTCTGCTTGGCGATGTCCGCGGCCTTCTCAGCAGCTTCCACAGCTCGATCCACCTTCTCCCGGATTTTACTGGCCCTAAGTGGGATCAGGTTCTTGCGTTTTCCGCTCACCAGCACATTCTGCTTGTACTTTCCCTCCTCCTTGGTGCCATCGGGGAAGGTGGTGCAGCCATATCCGTGCCTCTTGTTGCCCACCCATTCGCCTGCATAATGAAGGCCGTCTGAGCGCCTACTCACACCCCAGCCAGCCCTCTGGTCGCTCCGCCACTCTCCAGCATACATTTCAGTGACAGTGGCATCCACAGGAGCGCCCTGCTCACTCTCACTGGTGTTGGAGTGGATGTCAGACGCAGCAGAGCTGACGGTGCTCATGCCAGCCTCACTGCAGAAGGAGCTCTGCTTGCTGAGCTGACTGGCTAGAGAACTTTTAGACTCAGAGCGCCGAAGCTTCAGGCCGCTTAGAATGGACTGCCGGAAGCGGCCTTTTCTCTTCCTCTGCCGTTCGGCCTCACTCGGAGCCACCAGAGCAAACCCACCCCGGCCCACTGGGCTCCCCGCCAGCCCGGCCACCACCCCGTCTGTGGGTGTGGTGGCATTGCCATCCTCCAGCACAGCAGGAGGGCCATGGCTGTGCTCAGAGCGGAGGGAGTTTATAGATGTTCGCAGAGGGAAGAGGATGACAGCCGCCATGCCGTACGGTACACTCTGTCGCACACCATAGCCATGACGCATCCCTCCCAGCCACTGGCCTTGGTAGGTTCCTGAAAGATGCACAGACACAGCAAGAGTCAGACATGAGAACTGTGTGTAAATTCATTCACTACTTAGATCATTAATAAAATTCTACACTGGACCAAAGAGAGTAGTGTGCATGACGAGTATACTAATCTCTCCTAACTGTTCTGCAATAATTGCCAAAATGATCTTTGCATCACTCAATCTTTGCAGTCTCAAAATGCTCAATACTGAGTTAGTAACTAAGTACTGCAAGTAGGTGAATGGGTGTAATTTCAGGCACAACCACGATGGATTATGGAACTGGATGCCGTGGTCAGAGGGCCCCCCATTCATTCCTAAATCCTGCCAAATAGCCAAGTTTCAGGAAATTTCAAAACCCAAAATTCACATATTCACATAGCACAGGGTTAGGAGTTAAGTTAGGCTTCCTGACCTCACTGGGTTAAGCAAATTTCCTTTAAATGTAATCAGCCAAACACCTCACTGCTTAGGATAAAATCCTAATTTTTCTACTACTTTCATAACAGCTTCATATGTAATGATGCTCTGTGTTTAGGGCTAATTCAGATGTAAGCATGCTAACACTGTAAGCTAAAGGAGAGGACATGACACCCAGTCCTGTCTTACAGCAAAATGCAGCTCACAAGAAGGAGTACTCAGTATGACTTTATGATATCATAAAGTCGAAGGGACTGTATTATTGTAGGGTTTTTACCTTACGATATAAAGCGCCTTGAGGCGACTTGTGTTGTGATTTGGCGCTATATAAATAAAACTGAAAATTGAATTGAATATTTTATCAGACTTCTGTGGTCGTT
>VUQS01001956.1:16452-26593 GCA_015108495.1 Heterochromis multidens | reverse complement strand
AATTAGTTTGACATTTTGGAGCAATTTTGGAAAATATGCTTAATTAACTTAGCATACTACGAGCACTGGAAATGTTAAATCAGCTAGTACATTCTGTCAAAGGGCTGCAGTAACAGAGTGCAGTCTCCATAAATTGATGTTTTTATATATGGGTTATTTTATGTACTAAATAAACAAAATATTGTATTCATTAGTTAAATCCCAAGGTCATGGTAGTTTAGGTTACCTTTGAACAATGCTACACTGCCTGCCTGTTTCTTCCAAGCTGCAGCCTGTGGGGGACGGTGAAAGTCATAAATAACTGCAGTTCCTCAAATGACCATTTGAGGCTCATTCCAAAAGTGAGACAATTCCCAGTGACACCCATGTTAAGAATTTCCTGTAGAAATAAACGTGGTACAAAAAAAAGGTTTTGGTTTCTATAGTTTGCCCTTTTCAACAGCTGGGGTGTGGGGTGTGGGGGAGATAATATTTTCTTTAGATGACCTATTTGAATTGCATGTTAATGTTATAAACTACTAGGAGCATGTCTGCTTTCACTGACAGGTGGGTGCCTTTCTAAGCCTCTAGCCTCTCCTGTGTTTGGAGTGTCGATACTTTTGGGAATAATTTCTGGCTGCTGGTTAATTGTGCTTACTTTTTGTCTATGAAGTCCATGCCCCAGTAAGTCTAGTATTTCATTTGTATGATACTTAACACTAATTAGCAGGTCTCTTTGTCTAGGCAATTCACCTATACTGTCTATAAATGCAGCCTGCTAACCAAGCTTGCTATCAACTGTGTTGTCTAAATATGGTCACATAAAGGTACATTGCAGTCCCTGCTTCCAGACATTATGCTGAATTAATATACTAGATGCTCCTGGCTTTATATTTTCAGCACTGTCATAAAAGAGACTCATGTGCAATATCTGCAATTTTGTTAATGTCATCACCATATGTTGTCACAATTCACACATATTGTAGAATTTTAATAACATGGTAATGAATAAATTGAAAAATAAGTCATTGGTTTGCTGCAATGCCCAATGTCACAGTGAAGTGAAGGCAATGTTCATTTGCAGATTCAAGTTCTTTCTCTTATAGCAGACCTGTAGGCAATCACAACCCCTGCTATTTGTTCCTAAAACAAAGACTTTAAACACTTACCAATTGATTTAAGTGGTGCTTCAATAGGCATTACCCAAAGAATAACAGGTTCACTCTAGGGAATGATTTTGGACTTTAAACACAGAACACAATTTGTTAAAACAAACAGATTATAGCTAATGTGAGGATGAATTTGTAGGAATTGAATTAATATCCTCTATGTAATCTGAGCCTATTTGACCCTTTTTTGGACATTTTATATGATATTGTACATGTTCTCATGCATTTGGAGGAATGATATAATATAATAAAAGTCTGTGAACTGTAAAAGACAGTAAAGGAAAGATTTAACTTGAATGCTGCTTTAGAACACTAAAAGTTGTACTTTCATTGTGTGTGTGTGTGTGTGTGTGTGTGTGTGTGTGTATAAATTTGTGGATTTGAGAATAGTTATAGAATATTATATATATTATATAATTGGAAAATGCAGCATATATATCCCTATATATGTCTCATATGTTCTTAAGTTATACATAACACTGAATGACTTAAAGTGAATTTATCAAAATATGAGGTGTTGCCATTTTTTATTAAATAATTATATTCACAAATGTCATTGTCCTGATAACAAAAGCAGTCTATATATATCTTCCCCTAAGGCAGAGAAAATATATCAAGCAATCTGGGTATAACACTAAATACACAGGAACAAAAACTGTGTTACATAGTAATATTAAGTCTTGCAGTAGAAGAGAAAGTAGTCCAAGATGTGATGTAGTTATAAAGTTCAAGGGTAACTTCGACAGATCTAGACAGAAATATATATTATCTTGATTAATATACATTGTTGGCACTGGACTGGACATTACATTTTAACAATAACTGCTCATTAATGCAAATATCTCATCAGGTAATCACACGGTAGCAACTCAATGCATTTAGGCATGTAGACATGGTCAAGACATTCTGCTGAAGTTCAAACTGAGCATCAGAATGGGGAAAAAAGGTGATTTAAGTGACTTTGAACTTGGCATGGTTCTTGATGTCAGATGGGTTGGTCTGAGTCTTTCAGAAACAGCTGATCTACTGGTATTTTCCTGCACAGCCATGTCTAGGGTTTACAGAGAATGGTCCGAAAAAGAGAAAATATCCAGCGAGTGGCAGTTCTCTAAGCAGAAATACATTGTTGATGCCAGTGGTCAGAGGAGAATGGCCAAATTGCTTCACGCTGATAGGAAGGCAACAGCAGCTCAAATAACCACTTACATCCACACATAACACACCATGTCACAAAGCTCACATCATCTCACACAGGTTTCTTAAAGATGATGATGAGTTCACTGTACTCAAATGGCCACAGTCTCCATCCAATATGGATGTGCAGCTGACAAATCTGCAGGAGATGCTTGATGCCATGATATCAATATTGACCAAAATCTCTGAGAAAGGTTTTCAGAAACTTGTTGAATCTATGCTACAAAGAAATAAGGAAGTTGTGAATGCAAAAGGTCCAAACTACTACTAGCAAGGTGTGCCTAACAAAGTAGCTGGTGACTGTACGTACAGTCCACAAAGACAGACTATCTAGATTATATTCAACTTCAACCAACATTAACTAGCATTTTGCTTTTGTTCTTTCATTATTTTCACTGGAAATTACTCAGAATTTAAATGATCTAATTTCAATTATCTAATTTCATAAGTATCAATAAAAAAATCAAATTTAACCACTATGATGACCTTACTGTAACTATGATGGATAGTTCATTCTGATAAAACTGCAAGTCTCCATTTTCCTAAAATAAAACCAAAGCTGTGTCGCATGAAATTGATTACATCTGTAATTCACCGGCAAGTCAGAATGAAACACTCAACCTTTTTATTAAACCACTTTCTAACTGCCCTCTGCAGACCAAGGATCAATAACAGCAAAGATTCAACTGTGAAACTAGATAGAGAGGATGATAGGAATATAAGCTGAAATGGACACAATATCTTTGCCTTCACCAGACTACACTACACATTGATGGACCACTGCTACAGCTAACTGAATTACCTAGATGCAGAAGCTGTGTCAGTTCTTCACTGAACATTTTGTTTGTATTGTATATTGGAGTAAACAATAAAGCCCAAATAAGTGACCACATACTATAAGAGGATATTGTTGAAAATATTGTTTTATTAACAATAGTGCACACAGATGAAATGCAATAATAAATTCCCCTTGGTTGGGCTGACCCTTTTTTCTAAACATTCCAATGCTTTGTTCCCAAACTAGAAACAAATAGAAGATGATTTGGCAAGACACTTCTTTTTTTTTTTTAAAGAAAAGTTTAGTTAAGAACTTGCAATTCAAAATACCAGACCTTCAAAAGAGATTGTTTTGTTAACTAAATTGTGAAAATAATAATCAAAACACTGAATAACTTTTTTAAAACATACAGTAATAGAGCAGAAATGAAACTTTGGTGTTGATGCAGTCAAGTGTATTGTTAGACCCACTTTCCTCCCACGTTGGTCAGGTTCATGCCAGAATACCTGTGACTCATCTTGATGAGCTCTTTACATAAGGCACAGAGTCGCTGTAAAGCCTTCACTGGGCTTCAATAAGCAGGCAATGAAAGCTGCCAATATGCAATGACATAAAAATGCTTTTGAACAGCTCTTGTCTGCTTGTGTCTAGATTTTTTTTTCTTCAAAGTTTTGTCTGCTTCTGCTGTGCTTTTGCATTTCTTCTTTGTTTTTCTGCTTCCAACATTTGTGTTTTTGCTTGCTTGTTGTGACTTTTCTATTTTGAAATCTGCATGTGATGTTTACTACACTGAGCCATCAAAATGGTATAGGGCCAAAAATTTCTCAGAGACTAGAGAATTATTTCCCTACACAATGGGAAATTCAACATATTGCCTGAACGGGTTATTGTTCCTTACCATTGTTCAAGAAAATAATTCAAAACCACTAGAAAAAACATAGGTACATGCTAACAATAAAGAGGCAGAGTATGATTAATACTTTAACTCTGTGTCAATGTTTTCTTTAGGCTTGACAACACTGCAAGTTGTTCTAGACACCGCAGCAGAGAAAAAGTGGCAGGTAACTGCCATTAATGTGGGGAACTTGAAAGATGAGAGGAAGGATGAGGCCTACCGCTCACTGTTCCAAGATCTGGAGAACAAAAAAGAGAGGAGGGTGATACTGGACTGTGAACAGGACAAAGTGAAGGACATTATGGAGCAGGTACTGTAAAGTGCAGAGATATTTTTTGGTTAATCTTCCTGCTAAATGAGTTCTGGATAAAGTAGGCACATGCAGTAGGCTTCATACGCGTAATGTTCAGTGGCTGGTTGTTTGTGAAGTGAGCTTAAAAAAATCAAAACTTGCAAAAATTTGAAAGAGCAAACCAAAATGTTTGTACCATTTCCAGATGACATTATATGAGATACGATATTACAACTAATTCATGTCCAAATATGTAAAAACTGCACTGGGAAGTGTAAATAGCACTGGGAAGGGATCTGTGGTAATTAAAAAATTGGAATGTAGGAAATTCTAACAACCCTATTGTCCTTTAATTACTCCTGTAGGAGAAAAGTAAGATTCAGTTGAAATATATGTATCTAACAAAGCACTTACAAAGGCAGCCTTGTCACATGGACCAGGCAGTCCAGCAGATGTAGAAAGGCACCACAACAATTATGCTAATTGTTCATTTAGGCTGTAAACAAAACTGCAATTAAATGAAAAACGAATGCACATAAGCAGACTATTTTTACTCAACCTTTTTCTCATGAGAGAGGCATATCGATTAGCATTTAAAGCATGCAGACGTCTGTTTAACCGAATGCTGGCTGAAATCAATGTCTACAGCCTCGTTGCCTCTTTATCAGGGAAAAACAGAGACTGTCGAGGTGGAAGTTTCTTGCTTTATGTCAAAGACATTTACATAGGAGATACAAGACGTTATTATTCAAATCTGCATCAAGTAGCAGCCCTGACAAATGGAGGTGTCAGTCAAGCAGCAGGATTATTTTCAGGTGTGTCATTTATATGAGGTACTGAAATGGGGTATGGCTGAGATATGTTAGTTTTTTTCTTTTTTTTTTTCTTTTCTGATAAGAAAACTTGCTTCAGAACTGGATATCTCTGTCTAGCAATATCTGTGACTGTAAATGGCAATGTTTTTTCAAGTGATAATGGCCATGACTATCAAACATGTGATGTTGATTGAAACAAATTAAAATGTCTGTATAAATATTTGGCAGATTTAGATTGTACTTTTATTATATGTGTAATATTTTTTATATCTAGTTGTCACACTTTTAAAGAACTTGTAAAGAACTACAGTGTAAGAAATGGCATACAATAAGAACGTGTTTACAGCTTTTTATTAAACTGTCTTTTTTACCTAAGACTTTTCCATCCTAAACTGTCCTATATTTCTGTTCATAATCCTATAGGTCATCACAATCGGCAGGCATGTTAAAGGCTACCACTACATTATAGCTAATCTGGTGAGTTCAAATACTATTTACACTTTTTTTGGATTGACTTTACAAGTTTCTTGATTATTGGAATAAAATAATTAAAAAAAAATTTTTTTTATTAATTTTTTTTTAGGGTTTCATTGACGGGGACCTGTCCAAAATTCAGTATGGTGGAGCAAATGTTTCGGGCTTTCAGATTGTTGATTTTGATGATCCCTTGGTTTCCAAATTTGATCAGCGATGGGAGGCGCTGGAAGAAAAGGAGTATCCTGGAGCTGACAGCAAAATAAGGGTGAATACATTTTTTAAACAAAATAAAGTCATATTTCTTTAAATTCAATATGAATCAAATCAGGGTGATATGATACTGAAATCATGGCAATCATTATTCTGTTTAGTTTACTAGTTATACTAGCCCTTTGATGTAATTCACATGAAGTCAGCTGTTTGGAAGTGAAGAGCGAGAGGCAAGTTCAGTTTTGACAAACTCACAAATAGTCTAAATTTACATTAAAAATGTAACCATAGCCACACAGCCATTACCAAAAGCGTTCTTCCTTTTTCTAACTGTGAAAGTTCAAGCTTTTTTTAAAGCCATACTGCTAAAAAAATGGGTGAAAAAGCCCTCTGACATTTACAAAACAGAACAAACTTGCTCTACATAAATACATGGTACATAAATAAAAGGAAAACCAGCATCAAACATATAATATGCTCTCTAATTAGGACAAGATGTCTTAATACCAGGGAGGATAATGAGCAGGATGAGTGGTGTGTGTGTTTTTATGTGTATGGTGTAGAACTTCAGAGGAATATAATTTATTTATTTGGTCAACTACAATTATTCGATGCGTGAATATGAAGCTTACAGTTAAAGCCTTTTTTGTCAACTAATTATACTAAGTTGATGAAGGGAGGTTGTGCTAGAGGTTTGACTTGAGGCAGACTTGGCCATTCAAAAGTAAGTTGTCTCACACCATTGGAGAGGGGTATTTAAAAACATAGATGTTTTTTAGACAAGTCCCAAAGTCATACATTTGAGCAAAGTCCATTCTTGTAATTAAAACCCCACAAGTTTGCCCTTTCCCCCCTATGGAATGAATAAATTTGCACACCCATTCAAGATGACAAAAACACATTTTAAGAGATAATAAACTGTGTCATAGAACGTCTTACCAGTGGGTCCTCTAACATTTCTTTGATGTCCTTTGGAATAAATTTGGAATATTTGACTAACCTAACAGGTAAACATGAGCAGGCTGTGCTGTCTGTGTTTATTCATTATTTTAATGATTATTGGTAACAATGTCCAAACACTGACTTCTGTCACAGCTTTATCTCTACATATGACTATTACTATCTGTCATTCTCAGTCCAAACCCTGAAGATATACATTTTTAAAAATGTAGATCAACAAATGTCTTTTTTCTTAAAGAGCACATAGTGAGTATTGTGTTTTTGGGCAAATGTTTCTCCATAAGAGTAAAAGTTGTTTGTGTTTGGGACTACAATGTACAGAATACCATACTCATTTGGAATTAGGATCAGGCTTAGTGTATGTTGTGCTTTGCTGAAATTTAAAGATATAGTCAGGGCTTAGCAAGGTTAAACAGGCAGGGCAGGGATACCTTCCTTCATGGCAATGTATAATCTCGTCCCATTTTCTGCCACAGTATACATCGGCACTGACCTACGACGCTGTACAGGTGATGACAGAAGCTTTTCGATACCTCCACAAACAACGCATTGACTTTACCAGGAGGGCCAACACTGGTGACTGCTTGGCTAATCCTGCTGTGCCATGGGCTCAGGGAGTGGAGATCGAGCGAGCACTGAAACAGGTAACGCACCTCTTTTGTTGGTGAAGACTCATTGCCGTGATGACAGCAGATATCTCGAAGGAAAGGTACATAAACACCCATGAAGGCAGAAACTACTTCTCTAAGATTGATTTTTACCATGCATATGTACACATAGAAATATGCTGAATATGCTGACAGCTGCTCTTAGAAGAAAAAAAAAAAAAACTAAATACAAACTCGTTTTGAGCTTTGATGCAAAATTAAACCCACTATGATGGTAAACTACGGTGCTGCATCAGTTATTCATGGTCTTAATCTTGAGTTTCCATAAGATCAATGACATGATTCTCAAATATTTTTTTTTCTTTTTATCTTTATCTGTACCCTCTAAACTCTTGCTTAAGGCAGAGCAGAAATGAGTGTCCACAACACAGGGTCTAGGGTGAGATTTTTTTAATGATAAAGACATCAGTTGGAAATGTCTAAGAAAGCTTTTCCAGAATTGATCAGTGCGTGCCTTTGATGTTATTCCCTGCCACCCAGGAAGTCAGGATACACTTATACAAGATGCCTTTAACCACCCCATGAAGACAGAGAGATGATCAAACATGTCAGAAGATAAGCCTATCCAAGAGTCTTGGATGTCTTCCAAATCAATTTATGTTGCTCTCAAAACCTGTTCAGTGATGTTTAGTTTTCCAAGATCACATGGCCCTTATCTTCAAATGTCCCCCAAAGCAAGGAGAAAGTGAAGGGGTTCAATATGAAGCAAACTTTATATTTTGCTACCTATTTTTGCTACCATGTTTTATTATTTCCTCAAGGGGGGTTCTATGGTAAGATGCAGTATACAGTATAGATACTGAAATTACTGGTGTCTGGATTAAAGAGAAAGTATTGACGCAGTGTGTGATAAGATGACTGAAAAGTTTTTTGTTTTTTTTTTCTCTTCTCTTGTTGGACGAAAGATTCAGTGTTTGTTTCATTTTTTGTGTTTTCATCCATCCATCAATTTCCTGGCCTCAAATGAACTTAACTAAACAAATAACCTGTGAGTTTGATCACACACTGTGACAGACTATGTAAAATTGAAAGTGCATTTTACATTGTCAGTATTTTAAGCACTGCCGCCCAGATGGGAAACAACCAATAACAATACATCAGCACTCAAGTCTAGACCTGTATGACAGCTCTCTGTCATACACTACAGTAAGTAGGCAACTGACACTGGAACTTAAACTTTAGTGATATTTCATATCTGTCAAATAAATGGGAGGGTGTATGTCAAGAAGAGAGGTTTTAAATTTTCAAAAACCTGAGTTTACATGTTCTGTAAGTTATGAAATAACTTAAATAATGTTCTCTGAATACATGCTGAGTCTATGCTTTCCTCTCCAATCTGGACACCACTGGGTTCATTCAGACTTTCTGCTGCTTTGTACCTCAGCACAAAATAGTATTTGAAGTTATTTAGGGTCATGATAAAAACTCTCAAGAAGAGGAGAGTCATAGGAAGCAAAGAGCAAAGTGTACTTCTCACTGAACCTATCCACATGCCTGTCACTTTGGGGAACTTGTGAATGTTGGATGAGGCCATGAAAACATCACCATGCAGTGATTCTGGGCAATCAAACTCTGGGTGAAGAGGTTTTTGAGCACTGCATTACTTGAGACAAGTAAAAAAAAGATCCTTATTAGCATATTAACATTTTACTTCTCTAAAGCTGTCCCAATTATCTCCTGATGACATAGCTAAGAGCATTTCTTCCTTGTTGCTCAAATTGGCAGCTATTTACTGATTAAGCCCAGATAAGAGTTATAACACATTTACTACCTTTTCATCTTGACAAAACTGCAAAGTATTTAAATATCTTCTTAAGTATCTATGTATCTTTCAGACAAACATATTAGACTTATTGAAAACAACGATGATGACTTCCATGTTTTTATTGATTACCTTCCACATAAACCTACTGCCCACTACCAGCTCATCACATAGCTTTATTCATAACAGAGCAGTCTTGCACACTTGTCTGATTTTGTGTTTCTAAGGTTCGTGTGGAAGGCCTGACAGGAAATATCCAGTTTGACCAACATGGCAAGCGAGTCAATTACTCAGTGAATATAATGGAATTAAAGAGTAATGGTCCTGTAAAAGTAAGTGTCTTGATATTCATTTTCACTAGAATTTGAATAGAAGTTAAATATATATAATACATTTTAACGTGGAAAATTTGTTTTGCCAAGCACCATTAGGGCTGACTTTAAACAAAAAAAAAAAAAACATGCATCTGTTTATGCATAGCTTTTAAACTTTTATGCTATATATAGTTTGAACTGAAGGCTTAAACTGTCCATAAAGCAGCACTTGCTTTTTTCATGAATTTCATTGCTTATTTTTTCCAACAGATTGGATACTGGAATGAAGTGGACAAAATGGCTGTCACCAAATCAGATGTCTTTACAAATGACACAACAGGAATGGAAAACAAAACAGTTATTGTGACTACCATTTTGGTAAGTTTTTGCATACTAATTGCATACTACACAGTCTTTATTTGTGGTTTTATTGTTTCAGTTCTGGCCTTAAGTAGTTGGGGAAACAGCTCTTGGGTCACTGGGTACCAAATTTTTCAATGTTAAAAACCTTATTTTACAAACAAATTTCTTAACACTTTGATTTAGACACTTTTTCCATTAAGGAAAGAAGAGGAGAAGTGTCTTTTTTTTTTTTTTTTTTTTTTTTTTTTTAAATAAAATAAATTAC
>VUQS01001956.1:0-10000 GCA_015108495.1 Heterochromis multidens | reverse complement strand
CTAATGTGGATTCACAACAAATAGATGTTAAATGCTGCATACAGACTGCTGCTGCACTTCATTTTACTTAAATACTAACCTCACCCGCTACATTGCTTTAAATTTATCCCACATGAAAAATCAATGTGTTTGTCTTGTTATTTTTGTGTTTTTTAGATATTATTGGTTGCCAAAAATTTAGATTTTTAAGCATAGTGGTGCATTTTTTTTTTTACCTTTTATTTATTCATGTACACTTTAAAATTACTGACCTTTACCCATGCCCTGTCACTAATCCCTGTTTCGTGTGCATTTCGCAGGAGAAGACGAGCGCCCTCAGCTTGAGCAACGTGGCTGGGGTCTTCTACATTCTGGTCGGAGGACTCGGTTTGGCCATGCTGGTGGCCTTGATTGAGTTCTGTTACAAGTCCAGAGCCGAGGCGAAACGAATGAAGGTGGCAAAGAATGCACAGAATATTAACCCAACTTCCTCGCAGAATTCACAGAATTTTGCAACTTATAAGGAAGGTTACAACGTATATGGGATCGAAAGTGTAAAAATTTAGGGGGTAGGGAACGAGGTTTTCATAAATTCCCCCCAAATGCACGCTTTTTTGGCTCCATCCGTTCCATCCTTCAGTGTTAGTGAATGAAGAGGTTGGCCAAAGGATCGTATGTACTGGTGATTTATGATTTAATGAGAGAGAGCGATATCCCCCTTTTTTAAAGCTTAAAATTGTGTTTGTCCATTTAAGTTTCCTTACTGTTTTGAAACCATTTTCATGTATGACTGTTGATGGCCATGCTTGTTAATACCTCTGTCCTAATAACACATTTCAGCAATAATGCTTGCAATGAACATGCAGAAGCCTTTACATGATCATTTGCATCTTGTTTGTATTGTGTTCTTCATGGAGATCATTTTTAGTTCTCACCTACATTCTCATGTTTTGAACATTTATAAACTTTTAAGCTTATAGATGTTTTATTACTTTAAATGTTCTAACATGTTGCTTTCTTTTTTGTGTATGGATCCTTGTGTGCATGAATGTGATAATGGTTGTGTTGGCCTGTGATTGGGTGTACACGTGACTTTGTGTGTTTGTGTAGATGACCTTTGGGGATGCCATGAGGAATAAAGCAAGACTTTCCGTCACAGGGAGTACTGGGGAGAATGGTCGGGTGATGACTCCAGAGTTTCCTAAAGCTGTCCATGCTGTCCCTTATGTGAGACCTGACATGGGACTGAACGTCAGCCTGACAGATCTGTCCTGATCAATGCGAAACTTCTGAGTGCCTTACAATGGTTTAAATAGAACAAGTTTTTTTTTAAGTTCTTTTTTTTAAGTTTTTTTTGTCCTTGCCTCCTTCATTTTGTTCCAGCGCTTTTCTTTTTGTATATGTGGTGAAAAAAGGAAAGATAGGAGATGGAGGCTTCATTTTGCCAATCACAAAGACTTGTATTGTTGCTCTCTGTCTCTATTTCTCACCTTATAAAACACCTACCTTTCTGGGTGGAATTCCATTTCAGAATCTAAAAGGGTGGCTTTTTTTTCTAAACTGGTGACACCATGCTTTCCTATCTATCTGTCTGGACTGGACTGCGATGGAAACGAGGGCTTGATTGATGGCAATGACTGCTTCTAGGAGTCAGAGATTCAGTCATCTCAACTGTGTTTATGTGTCTGAAAAGTGAGAGGGTGTGTTTATCAGGGGAAGATGTCGTAAAAAACACACCGTTTCTGTAGCCACCGCCGCCAAACAGGATTTTCAAGCACACTTGATCTCATCTGCATTAAGATGTGAAATTGTCCTTTTTTCTAAGAAAATCTATTAAAAAAAGTTTATGGAAAAAAAATATTTTTATGTATTTTCACAAAATAGCTTTTAAATAAACTTGCTTACATACTGGTTGGATATGAACATCTTAATGTGTGAGTATACAGAAAGAAAAAATACTAAACAGCTTCTAGTTCCATATTTTTAAAGCCAAATACATTGCATATGGGGGTGAGATGTTAAAATCATGTAATTAATTCCTATTCTGAACTTTCCTGTATATTTTATTCTTTAACATTTGGTGTTGATATGACATATATGTCAATGCTTGACATTTGGAATCAATCCTTCTATGTTTTTTCTTGTTAGAGTTGGTGCAGCAATTTTGCTTTATTACTTTTGTTTCTTTGTTTGCTTCAGTGCTTTTGCTGTTTGTATTTTTTCTGATGAGGACCAGGGTTGTTCTACTTTCAAGAGGAGATGTTTACATGCCATGAATAAACAAAAAATAGCACGGTATGGTATTATTCCATCACATTTTAAAGTGACATCAAAAAGAAGCATCCACATTCACATGGTTTACGTGATGGTTAAAATGCCAAATAAGTAAGAGTGCCAAATTCTAGTGCCAGTAGATAAATATAGTCTTAATATACTCAATCACTGTCATCTCAGTGAATGTAAATGATTCTGATACATTCTGTAACTTTTGTAACTAGATGTACAGTTGGTGGCAATGACTAATACAATAGCCTTTCTGCTTTGTTTTCAAGTCTCCATGTATTTTGCATTAATCGGACAATGAAGTAGCACAAGTTGCATGTTGTTACCGCAAATACTACATAGGTTTATTTCATTACTGCCAAACATGCGTTTTCATTTCAATGTTGAAGTTGTGAGGTTAAATGTTTGAAATTGGAAATACAATGTAAGACATATATACAATATATACATATAAACATATATTTTATATAAAAGTTAAAATATGAAAAATTGTATCCCATATCAGAAGTACTTAATTTCCTTTTAAAGTACTTAATGCTACATTTAATTGTTTTAAAAATACAATATGACTTTTTAGTTGACCAGACTCACCATAAGTTAGATACACCGCTTATACAGATGAGCACACTTATTTATAAGATTTTTTTTTCCCCCACTTTTAAATAGACCTATAAAGACCCCCTCCTGCAAACAGCAGGGAGATAAACTGTACTATTATTATCACCACTGTTTTTGTAATCAAGTATAGAAACATACAGTATACCATAGTTGCTAATCAATTTCATTGCATATTCAGGCTATTTCACAGACATTTTGTATATGGAATGTGTGCTAACTTGTTTATTTTTTGGGACTCTTTCTAAATAAAAAGTGGCTGATCTATTGTTATTTTTTACTGTGTCATTTATTTAAAGTGTCATTTATTTAAAATCACTTGCTATGTATTAATCCTGAGTAAAGCATCTTAGTAGTAAGCAATCTATTGACTTATTCATATAGAGTTATATAAGTTTTTATAACAATATCCTATTCTGACATTGACACTGCTTACCTATGAATGATTAGTTTGCTTATATATAACACAAATAAGGGGAAATAAATGACACCTGTCAATTATTTTCCATTATGTGACCTCTCTGGGTTGTGATTTCTATCACTTAAGGCATTGCACATCCATATGTGTTTTCATCACTTTTTTTTTTTTATTAGGGAGCTATATAGTATGTTAGTAAACTTAATTTACTAAAGCTGATGCACATCACAGCAACTGCATTAGAGCTAAACAAAATAAAAAAAAAACCTCAGAGGACATAAAGACAAATACTGTATAAATCTTTTTTTTTTCTTTCCTATTTTGTAAGTACAACAACTTTTACATTTGAAATTTATTAGTAAAGTCTGTCATTGTGGTGTGTTTCAATTCTTGAAGTATAATACATCAAACAGTTATGGGCTTAAATTGCTAAGTGCTGAGTTGCCTTTGGGTCACCCTGCTTCTGCTGAGTGTTAATGAATTTCACACGTCTCCGTTAAGATGGCTGACTTCCTTCTGCTCCCTAAGATAATCCCGCTTTTCTCACATTCAAGCCATGTGTGCCTCTCTAGTTCGTTGTATTCATCTTCTATCACGCCTGGTAGTTAATTACATCATGTTGAAATAATGTTTAGCTTCGTGTAGACTCTTAGACTGACACCCAGGGACCTCAGATGTTGCAGCTATAGTTAATGAATGTAAGCCCTACTATTAAAGTGAATGCACTTTCATCAACAGACAAGAAAGATTTTGCTTTTGTTTGTGCTTTTTAAGAGATTTATTTTCAGATCTTACTTTTACAGATAAAAAGGTTCCTGCAAATGTGACATGTATTACAGACCAGAGCATACTTAATCAATAAGAATCTCACCCATGCACATCGGATGCGTGAAACTTGACTATAGAAATCAGTGTCATACATTTACTGGTAATGTGAGACAGGCTGTCTGGGTAGAACAATGTGATTTATTTTTGCCAATCTATAGTTTTACTAATTACTGTTTACATTTACTATATAATTCTCCTACAAAAGGAGCTTCTGCAAGTATTGAATAAAATGACTGTTTGTTACACTGTAAGTTTGACATCCCTTATAGCTTTTATAGCTGGATGTCTTGAAGTTGTTGTGTACTTAACTGTTTGTACATTTGTCCCTTTAAAAGCAAAAAAAAAAAAACATATACAGTTATTTTTAAAGGCTTTTGGATCTCCAAAAGAAGTTTATACATTATACAAGGTGCTCAGTTACCATTTTGTTCTAAAAAATGCATGGTCCCAACAATGTTGAATGTGTTCTTGCATCTGCCAATCTGTGGAGCATTTTCTACCTCATCTTTTCCACCTTTTGTCAAACACAGGCAGAGACCTGCTTCATGTTCACATGTGTGGACATGCTGTCTCATGATTCTAAAGCTTATTTCCCTTTTGAAGATGAATGGGTGTTCACTGTCATTCTTGTCATTTTTCTTGTCATTCTTCTGGGTGTATCTTGAGATACTCCCAAAATTTCAAGCATTGATGCATTTACATGAGTGTTTGTATTAGACTCATGGGATTGCTCATTGCTTTAGGCAAAAATCACACTGCTCCATGCACCTCTCTATCGCCACTCTACTCACATATGCTGATCTAAACACTTGGGCACAGCGGAGAAGTTGCTCACCATCTGCTACTTAGTTTGATCAGATAGCTTTGCTACTGGACACATCTGGTCAGCCCAAACATTTTGTGAGGGTTTTGCCTGGTGGATGACTCAGTGGAATGAATTTAGCTTTCTACTCCAAAAGCCATTTTAGTGTTTTTGTTGACATAATGACAGTTGACAAATTAAAGGAAACCCTGGAGAGGAAACCTGGACTTCTCCAGTGAAGGGGAACCGGTGGCTCTGCTTTGCTGTCAGGGGCATTTTGCCAGCATAATTTTTGGTTCACTTGACCCCTTACAGGGGAGGGTTACTGCAAATCAATACAAAGTTATTTTAAGTGATCACATTTATGTTATGATGAAACATTTCTATCCTGATGGGAGAGGTCTTCTAGAATAACAGTGTCCCCATTTCTAGAAGACAACAGGTCACTGAAAGATATTATGATATGAGATCTTTTAAATCGAACTTGGGTGTAAAACCTTCAGAAAGTTATGTCTTCCAAAACACAAGAATACTGAACCTACAGACATTCACAGCATGTGAATGTGAAAACTGATAAGAATTTAGTGTTATATTTTATTGGATTTCAAATGTTCATACATTAATGTACATCAAGTTAATATAGCCTATGAGATTTATTTGGAAAAGGGGGGAAAAAAAACAAAGTGTTCAGCTTTGTATTGTTTTTATATTACTGAATGAGAGAAAAAAAAACAGAAGAGGGTAATAGTAATTGTGCTGCTAAGTATAAACCCTTCCTATTTTATGTTCCATCACCCTCATTTCTTTAATGATGGAAGCATTTTGTTATAAAGTAACCATGTAGATAAATTCCCACAAAAATGCCTTTTGTCAATAAAATGTGGGAACTTCCTGATAAACATAAGCATGGACAAATTGTATTTGTTCAGTTTTATGTCCATTTTGATCTCTTGTATTTGCAGCAAATAATGCAGACCATTCCCTCTTTCTCAGCACAATCTTGCTGTTTGACTTTCAACCAAAACACAGATTTGCATAACCTTAATTAGTCTTCCTTGGAGCCTCCTTTTTGTAGTTTCACTTTCTTTAGGAGCTTGGGATTCTTAAAGGTTAGGTCTGTCCCATGGCAATATTGCCAACATTTTGCTCCTTTGTGAGCATAGCTGCACCCTGAGGTTTTTTGCCATTTATTGCTTTTGAAGATTTTTTAGCCTTACATACAAGTTAGAATAATCTTATTATTGTTGTTGCTGTTACACTAATATTTTGCCTATTTTTTAGAATTTTTTTTACTATTCTGCTTTTCCTTCTATGTAGAAATGACTTACTGAAGTGACACTCTGCAGCAGCATTGTTATCATTTCACCAAGCAGTTGCACCACCTTAGTGTAATCAAATTTGCTTATGGGCCATTAGTTCAGCCAATCATATCATAGAGGGATGGTTGACCAAAATAAATCTTCATCCATGTGAGCTATAAGCATGTGAGCCACCTTTGTCTCACTTCCTTCCTTTATATCGCTAGTTATCAGTGGTTGTTATGATAGGTTTCTCCTTGGACTGAAGCTAATGATGACAGAAGGTACACAGGGAATGGCCTGAATCTGCCACCTCATATAGGAGACATCAATAGTACAGACAGGACAATGTTTCATCTTCAGGTCTATTAGCTAAGGCCTGACTGCCTGCCCTGGCCTCATTAAAATCCAGCCATGATTCAGAAATGCTCACACAGCAACACTGGTGCAGATTTAAGGTGCGTGCAATTTCTTAACTTGTCATACACACTTTTATGTACTTATTTCAAATTAATATTGACTTGCTTGCCCATTTAAGAATCCAACATGGAAGATATTATGGAAATGACAAATCTTGAAAGTTATTTAGCATAAGTTGGCAGTGTCCAGTCGTCTTGTTCAAGGTAGCACCTGAGCAAGTACAACAGAAATGCTAATACACGATCAACTCATTTAACATCACAATGTTTCAGATGGCCATGGACAGTTCTTGCAAACCTCAACAACAAAGCAGTGCTTACTTGAGAGAGGTATTGCAAAATTAAATGCCAAATGAGTGCCTTTTAATTGAATTTGTTTGATTTAATTGTTATATTTGTTTAACCTAATTATTTTCCATTTAATTTCATCTCAGAAACCACTAGAATAATTTTCATCTTATTAGCAGAAGCCTTCAGATGTGAAATTATTCACTATGTCTTAGATACAGTTGTGTTATTGGATGTTTACATTGTGCTTCCATCCTGATATACTATAACATGTGGCCTTTGAACCAGAGCTGAGCATTGTGGCTCTCCTCTGAGTCTACAGATACAGAAAAAAGTACATGTCTATGCAGTATCACTTAAATGTTAGTTAATTTAAAATTGTATTACTTTTAAGTTTAACAGGGATACAGTGCATTCCATTAAAAACTAAGAATAATTTTATTATATTAAAAGTGCAGGCCCCACAGTAGGAACTCAACGCAAAAAGGTCACTACACTTTTTTTTATATTTGGCGAGATAAGGACTCTTTTAAAAGTTTTAAAAGGTTTATTGAAAAGCAATAAGTAATCAATGGTGTACTGGAGCGGGGCTTGAGTAAAAGGCATTTCAGAGACTACAGTAACTGCCAGGAGTTCTGTGGAGGGGAAGACAGAAAAGGATTAGCCGTGGCCAAGGAGGACTGAGCTGAACTGAGATTGGCGTGGGATGATGAGAACAGTCTTACTTGGAGGCAAGAGTGGTCTAGCTCAGGAGGGGGTTTTCCAAGGGCAGGCGGAATCCAGAAGCTGGGAGTGGCAGTGGTGGAGAGTGGGTAGGCAGGTACATTTTTCAGCTGAGTCCTTCTCTCACAGGTTGGGAGAATTTTCAGAGCAAGGGCTGGAAGCAACACAGATCTCCTCAGAGCAGCAGGCAGAAAAATAGAGCAGGAATCCAAACCAGTAGCTTGATCTCTAGAAGGCAGACAAAAAAGGAACATTAGAAAACTTGGAAACAGGAACATAGGTTACTAGGAATGTGAGCTTGATTGCCACTACAGTGGTCAATCTGGTAGAGATCTACTGCTCAACCAGGTGTGAGAAGAACAAACCAGCAGCAACACTCCACTCAAAGGCAGAGCCACAACTCCACCTGAAACTTAGAGACTCATCAGAAGAGAGAGAAAACAAAAGGTAAAATAACTCAGTCTGCCATGACAACCTTTCATCATAGCGATGGATGCCAGACTTGAACACATTTTAAAAATCTTTATATACTTTTTGTCATGTTGCTGTTTGCTGAAGAAATTTTTGGTGGGTTCAAGTCAGATGATACACTTCTTCAGCTCTTTCCACCTTGTTCTTCATTAGAAGTTCTTAAGTGACTTTGGCTGAGTACTTTGGCTCTTTGTCATGCATGAACATTTTTTTTTTATTCTGACAAGCTTCTGGAGATATATTGTCATCCTTTTTTTTTTTTTTTTGTATATCCACATGCACTCCTGGTGCCATCATAAATGTTATTTCCCCAATAACTTTTGCACTTATGCAGCCCTGTATTATCACACTGTCACCTTATTGTTACACTATGGAGACTATGCTTTGATGGTAGTCCTGGTCACATCCATGCCATACATGCTGGACTCCATCAAAGCATCAAATCTTAGCCTCATCTGACCATCTGAATGTGCTTCCAGTTTCTATCAGGCTACTTTTCATGTTTTTAGAACATTTTAAAATAACTTTTCTTTTCTTTTCTTTTCTTTCCTTTTTCTTGGATACCGAGGTTGATATCAGCCAAAGGGAACTCTTGTGCCAATTCTGTTTTTCAGAGATGGATTTTGTAGCATAGCATCCTTATTTCAGGAATCTCATTTCCACTGAAGCTCTGATTAGTGGCTTTATGGCTTTTTCTATACCTCCGCTGCTACTGTGTTTCAACAAATTTTTAGTTGGCCACCAATCTATTTTTTTTCCATCTTTATGAAGTCTAGCATTCAGATTTCTGATTTTCACTGGAAACACTTTTCCATGTGGGATGTCCATATGGACACAGCAGGCCACAGGTCCAAAACTGAAAAAGGTAATTTTATGATATTCATATGGTGAAATTTTACTTCAGGTCCTGCACTTTTAAAGTTGACAGGTAGAGCATTTCCTCTTCATACTACTGATATGGGCATCAAGCTTGTTGGTGTAATAAGTGTGGTTCTAAAATAAATTTTAAAAGAGAATTATTTAAATATTGATTTTATCCACTAGTAATTTTTTAAAATGTTTTTCTACCACAAAGACAAGTTGCAATTATAATGTTAGATGCTGCAAATTCACATTAAAATATGTATGACTGGTAGAGATAAATGATAATTTAGATGACCTTGAAGTAAATTAACCCACAAAGTCTTCTGTGACTAAGAAATCAGTTATCTTATGGTTAGGAAGAATATGCAAACCAGTTGTTGCTGTGACAAGAAGTAAAAATGACATTAAATCCTGGTATAAAAATATTTGGCACAATGCTATCACTACTACCAATATTATAAAAATTATATGTATTTATTGATAATATATTTATGAGATAATAAAATGAATTAAAAATATGCACACTTTATGTCCAGGGCAGTATAGAAAAACATTATGACATCTATAGTCTAATAAAGTGTCTTTAATAAAGTACAGTGGGGGAAATCATTTTTTGATCCCCTCCTGAATTTGTAAGTTTACTCACTTACAAAGAAATGAACAAATTCAAATTGTTATGGTAGTTTCATTTGAATGGAGAGAGACAGAATATCAACCAAAAATCCAGAAAAAAACACATTACATAAAAGTTATAAATTGATTTGTATGTCATTGAGTGAAATAAATATTTGATCCCCAAGCAAAACATGACTTAGTACTTGTTGGAGAATCACTTGTTGGGAACCACAACGGTAAGATGTTTCTTGTAGTTGGTCACCAGGTTTGCACACTTCTCAGGAGGGATTTTGGCCCACTCCTCTTCACAGAAACCCTCTAAAACCTTTAGGTTTCTTGGCCGCCACTTGGTAACTTAAAGCTTCAGCTCTATGCACAGATTTTCTATAGGATTGAG
>VUQS01001954.1:4390-16453 GCA_015108495.1 Heterochromis multidens | reverse complement strand
AGAAGGTCCTGGGTTCGACTCCACCATTTGGCCGGGGCCTTTCTGTGTGGAGTTTGCATGTTCTCCCCGTGTTTGCGTGGGTTCTCTCCGGGTACTCCGGCTTCCTCCCACAGTCCAAAGACATGCAGTCAGAGGGGTTAGGTTAATTGGTGAATCTAAATTGCCCATAAGTGTGAATGTGAGCGTGCATGGTCGTTTGTCTCTCTGTGTTAGCCCTGCGACAGACTGGCGATCTGTCCAGGGTGTACCCTGCCTCTCGCCCTGTGGCAGCTGGGATAGGCTCCAGCCCCCCCGCGACCCTGAATTGGATAAGCGGAAGAGAATGGATGGATGGATGGATGGTCCAAAAAGAGAAAAGCAGCAGTTCTCTGGGTGAAAATGCCTTGTTGATGCCAGAGGTTAGAGGAGAATAGCCAGACTGCTTGGAGCTGAAGGCAACAGTGTATCAAAAAACCACTCATTACAACCCAAGTATGCAGAAGAGCATCTCTAAATGCATTAAACCTTGAAGCGGATGGGCTACAGCAACAGAAGACCACACCAGGTGCCACTGCAGTCAGCTAAGAACAGGAAACTGAGGCTACAATTCACACAGGCTTGCCAACATTTGACAACAGGAGATTGTAAAAACATTGCCTGTTCTGATGAGTTCTGATTTCTGCTGCAACATTCAGATTTGGTGTAAACAGCACGAAAACATGGATCCATCCTGCATTGTAGCAACAGTTCAGGCTGCTGGAGTTTGTTTAATGGTGTGGGGGATATTTTCTTGGCACACTTAGGGCCTGTTACCAACTAAGCATCATTTAAATACCACGGCCTACCTGAGTATTGTTGCTGACCATGTCCATCCCTTAATGATCGTACCACAAAGCTCAGATCATCTCAAACTGGTTTCTTGAACATGAAAATGAGTTCACTGCACTCAAATAACCTCCACAGTCACCATATCTCAATCCAATAGAGCACCTTTGTGATGTGGTGGAACGGGAGATTCTCATCATGTATGTGCAGCTGACAAATCTGCAGCAACTGTGTGATGCTATCATGTCAATATGGACCAAAATATCTGTGGAATGTTTCCAGCACCTTTTTGAATCTCTGACATGAAGAATTTAGACAGTTCTGAAGTTCTGATACTAGTAAGGTCCAGTGTCCAGTGAGTGTATATCACTGGCTGATGCTTCATCCTGTCAGTGGAGCAATGAAAAAAGTTGAGGCCAGCTCAACTTTAATTTGTCACACCCATTGCATGGTGGCAACTGTTTATTGTCAGTTTGTAGCTTCATATTGCCAAAAATGTAGTTGCTTTTTTATTGGTAGTCTGAACACACCACTACTGCAGAATTTGGAAGTTCATTTGCAGTTTGCGAGTGACAATCATTTGTGAAATGGCACCATATCAGCACCATCTGAGATCTGTGTGCAAGTAATTCTTGGAGTTTGCTTTTGTAAAACAATCCCATGGTGCATGAGCCAAAAAGCTTTTTTTTTCCCTCTTGGCTCATAGAATTTGCATTGGGATCACATCATGCAAGCATAAATCACTTTTTCTGACTTTGGGAAAGTTTTACATATATTAAAACCCTCTGCAGATTAAAATTTAAAATCCACCCAGATTGTGCTTTGTGGTGTTCTTTCAACAGGTCGACAGACGTCTCCAAGTGTCAGCGCACAGTGTTTTTGCTTTGAAAATATAAAGCTGTGACTAAATTTAGGGAGACAGATGTCAGCGTCAAATCAAAATATTTTTAGATTTTCCTCTCAAGATTTCAACCCACTGTGAGCTGGAGCATGAAAACAAATGCTGACTCAGAAAAGACACAAAGAGTGTCAGGAGGAGGCTGCAGACAGGGTGGAGAGTCTGCTCTCCGACAGCGTAGACATAGCATCAGGCCACACAGAGGCTTCCTTGTCTACAAACACAACCTGTTGCTGCTCTCTCAAGAGTATGCTATGCAGGGAATGCTAAAAGGATTAGCGCCTAGCCATTTGAGATAATGGGGCAAAATGAGACATTATGTGGTGGAGGGAGGCAACAAAGAGTCAAGGACAAGACAGCATCACATTTCTTTCTGCTATGTGTGTTGCAATAGGTGGTTACTCTAACCAAAATTAGCCAAAAAAAAAAGAAACATACCAAGACGGCAAGACATGACATACTCAAAGATATTTTAATTATTTGTGTTTATTTGCTGTGTACATCATACACAAACTTCTTTGGAATAAAAACTAAACCTCTTGTGTGAAATAAAAAAAGTAGAATCAGAAGTTACGGCGCCACTTTGCAAACATGCAAACAAATATTTTTTTAACAGGGAGAAAAAAAAACCCCAGGTGGAGAGATTCTCAGGAGTGTTCCATGCTCATGATAAATACAGAAAATAATATTGACATCGCCAGTAACTGCATTAATTTATCACATGTACAAAAATAACATGCCCTTGAGTTCAGTAATACTCTCAGTCTAACCTCCACATACCTCAGCAGACCCCCAGTTCACATTTCAGTGGTGTAGTCCAGGGCAAGCAATGGAAATGACCTTTCATGGAGATAAAGCGGGAATAACTGAAGAATGGATGAGGTGAGGTAGGATCTGTGGTTATCAGGGAAAGCAGGGCAGCTTCAGCCCCCCCTCGCTTGTTTTGTGATGGGATGGGGTGACTGAGTTAACATCTGTAAGCTGCCAGATGGTGAAAATGACATCCTAAAGCATCTGGCAGGAAAGGTCTGTCAACTTGAGTTCTTTTACTGTTATAATATATTACTTTTTTATATAGAGATTTGATTCAGTCTTTAAATTTCAGTGAAATAGAAAAAAATCTTAATTTGCATATATTTGCTTTCTGAAGTCCAGTTTTACAGTCACGGGACCGACAGGGTGTTTCTCTCTGTTTTCATTCCTGAAACTCTTAAGTTTACCCAGCAGTGACCATTGAACAGGTGTGGTAACAATAGATTAGTGAACACTGATCCTAACTAAGGGTTAAAAATTGACTTTAAAATAATGAAAACTAGCCAAGCGTGGCTCCTTTTTTTTCCAGGACGAAGATGCTTCTTTGAATCCAGCTCAGTGTTTAACATTACATGAGATGAAATCTCTGGAAAGAGTCAAAGCTATATTTCTGTGATTTCCTCACTCTGTCCAGTTCAGTGCATTAACAACCCCATGGGGGTGCCTCACATGTTTGTTCCAACGCCTGCGTTTAAGGAGTAAAAAAAAAAAAAGAAAAAGAAAAAGTGACACACAAACTAAACTGGGACAGATTCGAATGAGGTACTCATGGTTCACTTCACACTTACACAACATTTTTCCTGTTTGGAAAAAACATAGCTTAGTGGTTTTCCATTTTAAATTAGTCATTAGGAAGAGTGGTGATGTCAAGAAGGCTAAGCTGTGTCGACTGTGTCAAACAAACACACACTTATGTGCCTTGTGAGGGTTCACAGGGGGCTCATTTCAAATCAGTTCTTATCAGGTTATGTAAATAAATGAAAAGAAGCTACAAATGGAGAGGACAGTAATCCAGCGCCCACTCCACACACACACACACACACACACACACACACACACACACATTTCAGATAATGGGGAAAAAATGAGATGAAAAACCAAAAAATGAGCTGGCAAAAACAGCTCCATTTGCCATAAAGGTCACAAAATACTTCCATAGGCTCTATAAATACAACAAATCAAATTGACAGGATATAAGTAGTAGCATTTGAAGAATAATTTGAAGAAGCAGTCTCTTTGGCGTGAAGGGACTAAAGGTAAAGGTGTGCCATGAAATGCTAATCCTAGGCATGGACATTAGCGGCTGAAACAAATCTAGTGTCAGCTGTCTTTGACACTCATTTGAAATAAAATAAAAAATTAAAATTGTATTTTGAAGTCAGATTTGCCTAATGAAGCTCAGGTGCTTTGACTTGCAAAACTGTTCGCGGCTCGAAAATAAAACCACTTTTTCTATTCTATGTTGCAGCACAAAGAGAATAATGTATTTTAAATTATGGGAAATTCTGTGTTAGGTTAATCGTTTGACTTTTGGTTTGTCATGCACATTTCAGCAGCACATTTATGCACAATGGACTATTGATTTCACTAAACGGTTCCCTCCTCTTGGTAAAGAAATCAACAAACTCTATGAAACACCTACACAGCTCTCCATGGCACAGGAATCCTTGTCCCTTTATCAAACCGTTGATTCTTTGGGTCCCTCACGGGCGGCGTTTTTACACCCATAAAGCCATTTGATGACACGAGCGTTTCTTTCAATTATTGACACGCCAGTGGGAAGCTGCTCAGCCAGTTCCTCCTCAAACAGTCCATCTCCCGAGTGGCGGGAGAACTCACTGGGCTCTGAGCCTCCACAACCGTCCCCACCCACACTGCGGAGCGCCAATGAGAGAGTGTCTATAGAGCTGGCCCCAGAGAGGAAATTCTCGCGACCCAGACGCTCTACCATATCCAAATCCAGCCCACAGAAGTCAAAGAAATGCTCCTGCTCTGATAATGCTACTGAGCAGCGCAGTTGTAAGTCTGACTTGGAGCGCTGCAACTCTCCAAACTGCCTTCTGGGTGCTGGTGGTGACGCTCGTTTCCACGGGTCATTCTCATCATCATGCTTACTTGAGTGGTTTCCATTGGTAATTCCATCACCGGTGCCATTTGTAAAGCCATTCTTAGTCTGTTCGAGTGTGCGGCTTAACCTAGAACTGGGGACAGACTCTGGACTGCGCTCTTGGTCAGTTTTGCTAGACCTCCTGCTCCCTGGTCCACCGTCTGTCGTATCTTTATCGTTGGTCCAAGACATGCGAGAGTCGCCATCCCGGGATGGTGCTTTCTCTTCCCCGATGACCATTTTCTGGATTCTGCTCTCACCTCCACTACTCTTCTCTCTCATGGATCCCTGGAAGAGGCGGCGGACAAAACTGTAGCCCTTTATCTCCATGTTATTATTTTCTCCCACTGCTGTACTGCTCGGGCTTTTGCACTCTTTCTTCTGCCGGTAGATGACGAGGGAATCTGGCCTCAGCATGCGTTTGCCCGTACTCCTTCTGAGAATGGGAGCACTGTGTGGCGCTACCAAGGTGTTAAGTCCAGGTGAGCGGGGGCTGGGAGGCACATTGTTCACATTGCTCCTGTTATGTGCCTCAACATCGACAGAAGTCCGTCTATTCTCTTTTTTCGAGTCATCATTTTCATTTTCATCTCTTGCAGTGAGGGAGCCAGAGACTGGAGAGAAAGGAGTGTTGGATGAACAGCGTGGGGGGAGATGAGGCGTCAGGCTGCCAGGGACGGTGATTGCTCGCCGGGGTGGCGGCGGTGGGGTGGCACAGGGTACAAGTACAGGCTCTTGCTTCGTGTTGATCACCTGCTGGCTCTTAACATATTTGGCCTTGTCTGCCTCGAGTCTCTCCACAGCGCTGACTGAGCGGCCGTGACCTCCGCCATCAATCTGCCTACGCAAGTAGTCTGGACCCTTGTTGAGAAGCCTCAGAGGTGAAGGGGATCCAATTGGCGTTAGGGGCTTCATGTTAATTCACCAAGCTGGAAAAGACATCAAAACTGCAGCCTCCAAACTGACTCACAGCTTCTGACGGCCCACAGAGAGCTGTTGTAAGCTCTGTGAAATTTTCAAGCCTAGTGGGAGCGTTTAGAAAAGTTTCTAACTATAGAGAACTCTGGTAGCTCCCATTCCTGTACTCACAGCTCTTAAATCTTTTTCGAAGAATAATAGACCAAGTAGCAATTCAGGAAACCACAGAATCCAAGATTGTTGTAACGTTTTCTATAGATAGCCAACAGGCTCTTTGTTGGGCAGTGTAAGAACCCAGACAAATTGATATCTCTATCCAGTATTTATATAGGCATTTGGATAGGCAGGCAGGGAACAGGGAAGTCCTTTTTTGTCAGCCTGAAGCTTTCTCAAATGAGATGCTCCCTGCCCACAGTGCAGCAGAAATAGCAGGCAGGGTGCACTTTGAAAGGGTTACTTCTTCCTCCCCCACTTTTTCTTCTCTCTTTTTCTCTACCAACAACACCCTTCACTGTTGATCTTTTCAGTGGCCACTGCCGGGAGAAATGAGATATACCAGCCTCAAATATTTGCTTTGCGCAGGGTGTTTAAGGGACGCCAGGTCAAGACTTTTGTTTGGCGCCCGTCTTGGTTGAGTTGACTTGAGGGTGGCCGGCACCGAGGCACTTGATTCGTTGATGGACAGATGGCGGAGAAGCAGTTCGCATCCTTGTCCCCCCCCCTCACCTGTGTGGACCCCTGAAAGAGAGAGAGAGAAAAAGAGTGGTTTTAGTTCTCAGTGCTACTTTCCAGAGCAGTGGATCCTAAAGCTCACCATAGATTGTGATTATTTAAAGCTGGAGGGAGTTGCATGTCTGGATCTGGCAGCGGTTCACACCTGACATGCATGTGTATGTACTGAAAATAATAAAAAAATTGAAAAAAGAAAACTGAAAAAAATACTGATCCTGAGAGCATTACAATATCCTGTAAGTGGCAAATGAATGAAAACATGGATACAGGCCTGTTTGCTGTCCAGACAGGATGGTGACACATCCGCCTCCACCTGTTTTCTTGAACAGGAAGACAGACAGACTCATTATGATCTTCTATTAGGACGATTGTTTCTGCTTTGTTTATGGCTGAAAACTCAACATCCTTTATTACCGATCACTGAGAAAACCTGACAAGTGCTATTCTAAAAGGAGTTCCTGCACTGCTGCAAAAGAAACTTGTCTCTGCACCAGTTCCTCTTTTTGTCACACCTATTGTACTCACATAACATGACATGTAACTCAAGAGGCATAAAAATAAAAGTTTCTGACAACCCGCAGTAGCTGACTTCTTTAAATTAATGTAAAATAAAGCTCTTGAACACCTCTAAAGTGATCTTTTATAGCCACAGTAATGCAGCTTGTTATTGAAATTAAAAGCCACTACAAAAGTTCAGCGACACATTAAACCTAATAAGGCATGGCACCATGACACACTTTGCTTTTTTCTTAATGACTATGTTCTGCTTTATATTATATTTTCATGCTATATGAAGATTTAGTGGAGCAAAAGGGGGAGGAGGGTGCACGTGAATATAACGGGCTCAGCCTAAGGAGTATTTATAGCTTTAAAACTTCCCAGCACAGTTATCATATGTCTATGTATGTGTATATATGTGCGTGTAAGTCCATGTGGTCATGGGTATTTGTTTCCTGTAAGCATGTGTGTGTGTGTGTGTATCACCACAAGGCAGTGAGAGGGTGCCCTGTAATGAAAGAGGGGTGCATGCAGAGTTTGGGTGCAATGAAAGCCTTTCTCTTCTTTTGCTATTCTGCACCTTTTTCATGAGTGCAAAAAAGCAGTGAGTGTCTGCCAAGTGCAAGCTGGTCAGCCAAAGAAGACATCTTTAAAACTTGAAGCTGTTATTAAGACTCAGGGGCCACAGGTGGAGTGTGTTTTCAATTCAGCTTCCCTCAAAATGTATTAAAAGTCCATCTGGGAAGATAAATGCTCCTTGTGGTGTGCAAAGCAGCAGGAGGGCGTTATATTGTGGTGCATACTGTTCCTTCAGGTCTGCTTCAAGTGTTATCAAATGCTATTTTGGCTTTTCCTTCACAAGAGCTAAAACAATGAATGACCTGGAAAAAGGATCTGTGTCTCCAGTCAGGATAAACCACATGACACCGGTAATAGCAAACACAAGCAAATGCTTACACCACTAGATACGCTCCTTCCTTATATTCTTGATTTATACTAATCAGATAACAAAATGACATGAAACAAAGAAAACAAAAGTGCAAGTAATTTATCCAACTAACACTCCAAGCCACTTAAGAAACTGCAGCGGTTTCTTCAAAAAGTCATGCATGCACACTTGTATGTTATTATTACTTATTTTCTTGAAACTGGGAATATTGTGCCCATATATTTTACTTGGTCTCTTAATATATGAATCCTATGACATGAAAGATTAAACAAGAAGATGTTTTTTAAACTTTATATGCCACTATTTAGCAAATGTTAACCAAATCTAAATACAATTGAGAATCAGCAAATAACCTCTCAATGCAAATGATCACATTTAAAAGTTAAAGCACATTGTTTTTGTTTTAAAGAAAATGAGAAAATTAGCTAACATTAAATAAACATTAATTACATCAATATCAAATTCCTGAAATTCTCTCATTTTTAAAAATATGTTTCTTTTTCTTGTTACTCTACTACTTCTTCCACTACATATCAACCTACTAATATCAAATTGTTGATATTTAAGAAGGTGAGCTAAAATTTCACCAGACTTTCTACCCTTATTCAGTCGCCATACCCCTCAGAGACCCTGTCAAATGGCACTATAAATTACTTAAGGAAGGGGGGAATGGCATACTGGTTAGTTTTTCCAGATGTCGGGTATACGGGAGCTCGGGAAAGTCAACCATTGTTTTGGTAGAGTTCCGGGAAAAATGTCTCACAACAGGTGTGGAAGTTAAAAAAAGACAAGAAAAATTGATGGAAAATGTGGAGGAAATACGGATGCAGGTTATGGTCTGTGGTTAGAGTTATGGGGTATTTATTAGACATCTTTCTTCCGGGACAATCTGTTCCCCATCTGAGTTCAAAATGAAAAATTGAGAGGCTAATTCCATAGGAGCCGAAACAAAGTCATTAATGCTGATGGTGGCTTTCTAGTGACGGGGGTGGAGTAAAATATGGGAAAACACATGAAGAGTACAAGGACAAATATCTATGGATACAAGAACTGGTAAATCCAAACTACCCTTGAAAACGACAAAAATATGCAATATCTGTATTTTTTTCCTACTTCCAATGCATTTTCTGGGCTCTTATAATGTCAGTGTGCATTCGATGAATCTGACATTAGAACCCCGAAGAAAACCAGCCACTTTCATAGGTTATGTCTTGCTTCAAGTGCTATCTTGGACATCACATGACTAAATCTGAGTCACAGTGGCTGCTGTTGTTTGTTTGGGACACACTATATAAATTAAAAACTGCACTAAGGATATATAGTCATTGATGTAAGTTTGTTAAAGTGGCTTTATGGTCAGTTTTAGCTCCATTTCTTTATTCTTGGATTCAACTAGAGTAGCTTTGCATGATTCACAGTTCAAGATAATCCTAGGTCATCTTTAGGCATTCTTGTGAACATAATGCAATGAAACACTAAAACAGAAATCTGGAAAATCAGGGAGAGGAAACACACATGTGCACACAACCACAGGGGACACCAGTGACTCAACTGGGATTTGCTGGAGAACAATAGCCACCATTAGTTCTATTGACTGTAATGAGCCAAATTAGTACCCAGCACCTTCTCCAGTGATCTTGAAGCTTGTGCAAAGCGTGAGATAGCTTTAGAATTTTCTTTTGTATTCCACAATCTTTTTTGTCTCTAATTGCAGGTTGTCATTAACCTCTAAACCCATCCATTCTGTTCTCATCTATACAGTGAACATCACCCCACCTTCTCCTTCCTAATGCTACCCAAGCTTATTTGGCTGAAATCTCCTGCCTTACTTCCCACTCTTCAGCTCCTCTGCATATGCTACAGGGCTTCTCTAGCCTTTCATTTCCCTCCCTACTCTATCACTCTCTTCTTGTAAACACATATCTGCCTTCTCTCTTTCTATATCTGTATCTCTTTCCTTCTCCTGCTCCATTTACTGTTACTTACAGTGAGATCTTCAAAAGCCTTTGCCCATGTTTGCCAACATATATTTGTTCTATTTATCAGAACTGATTTTGTGTATGCATTGACACGGTTACTTTTACTTTAATCACAGTAGTCTCCAAGCAAACAGGCAGCACAATGAATGTTAAGAGTCACAGCATGAAAAAAAAAATAGAATACGAAGAAGAGAAAATATTTTTGCTTTGAAAACCTTTCTGTTTTTTTGCTTATTTCTAGAGAAAAGGGTTAGATTTTTAAATGTCCAGGACACACTTTGTTCAAACTGTTAAAAAAAGCAACCTGTCAAAAAGGTCCATGAGCTTCTTGACCACCAGACAGCTAGTTACATTAGCCATTTGTAAAGAATTTAAAAAAGTGTTGTCTAAACTTAAAGATAGGCTGAAAAGCTGAACATCGTAAAACAGAGCTGAGACACAATAAGAGATTGAAGGGGTTTAAAGATTTAGGTTGAAAGCTGACTGAACTAGTTTTGTGAAAATGAAAAGAGACCCAGAAAAGGAAGTTCAGACACTCTTCAACACCTGGGGAATTTCTGTGAGGCTGCAAACTCACCCAAATGTCAGAAAATGACAAACCCTGCCCACCAGATTCTGACGTCTGGGGCAAATGTTCAGGCACTGTAAACAAATTATATATTACAATTAAATAAAACAGTCTGCAGCTATTTTATCTAACTAAACAGATGTAAAAAGAAACTAGTAGAGCCTGCAGAAACATCAAATGTGATTCAAAAGTAATACCTGGAACGTGCAGCAGAACATATACTTTCAAAATCCAAACATTAATGAATTCTCACGTCACCAATTCTCCATGTTAAGTCTGTGCAATCTCCATCGCTGTGTTCTTTAATAAAACTCCTCTGTCTGTCTGCCTCTCCTCTCTTGTCCTTTCATCCCTCCCGCATTTCCCCTCTGTGAAGCGGATGGACCAGCCTGCAGGGGAGGCTTACCCAGGCGCCCCCATGCAGCTAAAGAGGAACCAGATGTTTTGTGTCATGCTACATCAAGATGCTTGGACAGTCTCTGACAGAGACCTGTCATGGGAAGGGACTGGGGAGTTCAGTTTTCTTTTTAATCAGCAGCACTGTTTGTGGCACATGCATTTGACCCAGTGAGAGAACAAAGGAGGTCACATTTAGGTCTTGTTATCAGTTGTACTGTCAGGTGGTTCTTCTTGTTCTGATGGAAAAGTGGTGCCCCAGAAAGAAACTAAACACACAAAAAGATCCAGGAAGTGTTTTTTTTGCTTCAAAAGCGAGCCTGCAGAAGAATAGCTTCATCTAGGCATGCTTGGAGTTTCCAGAGAAAATCCAGCTGGTCTAGGATCACAAGGTTAAAGGAAGTTTCTCTGTGAATTATGTATTTAGTGAAGTAAACACGTGATAAGATGTTAATAAATTCACAAGGACCACCTTTGAAGCCTCTCGGGAGGGTATTCTGCCCGCTTACCTGTCAAATTAATCTTTGGACAGATGAGGGGCATCTGCTGCTGACAAAGAGCCAACTGGCCATCTCCAACATCTTCCCTCTCTTTCACTGTCTTGCATTTCTCACTTTCTTTATATGAACATCTGGCACAACTATTAAGGATGACAATGACTAACAATCCTCCCTAATGGACTGAAATGTCTCAAAGTTCAAACGTTAACCAATGCTCATTCAAAGAAGACTTTATGTCATGATGGAGCATCTGCACACATAAGAGTTTCTACAGTGTGGATAAAAGTGTCTGCCACTAATGAGCCATGATTCATGACTACGAGCTTTGGTCATTAACCAACATTGCAAACACAGGACTCAAGAAGTCTGTCATGGGGCAGGACAAAGCAAAGGAGGCGTCGTCTTCTCTCCTCCAAACAAAAGAGACAAACTGTGCTGTCTTTGCATCATTAATGGGAAGCAACAATGGTCTCCTATAGGTAAGTCAGACTTGGTCTCTATGCCTCATTAGTCAGGGAGGGAAAAGAACAACATGGTGACAATAAAATGTAAGAGATGAAGCCCAATGATAGATAGGCTACTGACCCCCTCAAAAACAAAGCCAACTGTAAATCTTATCACCCCTGTGAGGCCTCCAGTACTATTAGCCACGTGATCTACGGTTCGAGGCGACGAAAGGGATTTCTCCACATTCATGAGGAGCAGCAGCAGGCCACCTGGGATGGCTTAAGAGACCCCCAACCTGAATAGATCTCCTTGCAAACTGTAAACTGGACAAGATGGGCTCTTAACTCACTGCTGCAGCTCTTTTGTCATTCAGTGCTAATCATCGTGGGAGCAGCTGAGCATCGGAGAGCCACACCAAAAACATGTACTCAGGCTAATGGTGGGTGTGGGTGCA
>VUQS01001952.1:0-11661 GCA_015108495.1 Heterochromis multidens | reverse complement strand
CTATGCAGCATGATGTATGTATAAATTTGATACTTACAGACTGTTGTTAAATTCTTCTTCTAAAAGTGGAAGATTTCACTGGGCCGACTTATAATCAGAAGTTAAGGGGTGTACCTATGAGCAAGATTTGAGGTATGTCGGCTTTGTAAGCCAAATCCAGGTCCAAAAGCCAACTTACACCAGCGTGATGTCAGAACTAAATCCTCCATTGCACGAACACTAAGAACGATCTTTTAGTGATGATCGTGGAGGCACCCAATAATTAAACTTTTAAAATAAAATGTGCATATTTGTTACTTATGGATTTTCTGTACATGTTATTTTAGAGATTTATATCAGCAATTTAACTGTTTTATGGGGAAAAGAAACATATCAGACAAATCATTATTCAGAGCAGAGTATTTTTAAATGTGTTTTCAGACATGTGGAAGGGATTTTTAATCTTGTTAAAATAGCAAACTCATTTTGATGAAGTCATTAAAGTGATATTGCCCAATTTTAGAATTAAAGTACAGTTCTTAAAGGTTCCACTGAGATGACTTTATACATTTTATTGATGGCTTGAGCCAGTTAAACATGTCATGGGTGCCAAAATAAAGCTCCACTGATCTTTCCAGCTCACCAATCTGTGGTAATCTTTAGTTGTCATGTCATCTTTGCGCACATCTGCCTGCTTCCAAATAGAATTGCATTTTGCATCAGGAAATGGGACTAAATCGCAGTTTGAAATCTCCTGACCTTTCAATCTCACAGCTCAGGACTTAGAATACTGCATCTTCCAGCATGTGAAGCTTTTCTAACATGAGGAAACAGAAGCTCTGTGAAGGGGAAAAGTCTTTTTCTGTTGGGTTCAGATGTCTGTAAGCAGCATTCGGTGTTATTTACTCCTCAAGGTACTGCCTCAGCTATGTACGCAGTATTTTAGCCCTGCAAAATAGCTCTTACTAATATTAGGATGGAGGACTATGTTAAAGTCGAGAGCAATCAGAAAAATGTCACTTGACATCTCTTGCACATATTGCGTTTCCTTTTTCAATACTTTATAATCCGATACAGTATATATTTCCGAGGGTGAAAAATTTGCCCCTTTATGCAGTGGAGAGTAAAAGACTTAAGATGCTAAATCTGTGAAGAGGGTTATAACAAGCAGACTTTTTACTTAGATTTCTCAAAATTCAATTCAAGGATATCCTCCCTTTTTTCTCCAAGGTTTCATTTCGCTTGATTTGCCAGAGATGCATTTAGAGTATTTTCAATAGCTCTCAAAGTCAATAGTTAGACCACACTCTTTCTTATATATACTTGTACGCCAAAGTTTGGGCTTCACAGCTTTCCACAGATTTCTGCATATTTTATTGAAGTGAAAAGACATATAGGCACTGCAGCAAAGAGACATGAAAATGAGCCTGAAACTGAATCCTCATCTGACTCTGGGAAAGTCAACAAAGAAGCTTACTGTACATTTTGTTAAATCCTAGCAATATACACTTGAGTCTTTGAATTACTGGCAGCCAGTGTGCATTGTGGGAAATGTAGATGGCTGGTTTTGAAAATGATTAACAACAAACAGACCAGGAAATATTTTATATACGTTTGATCCTTGTTAACTGCCCATCATGAGTCTGACAACACTGTAGCAGTTTAATGCTGACTCTGTGGACCACTGTTCATTTGAAACACTGGATTGATTTGGGCTCTGTAATGTTTTTGATCATGTTAATGCATTATTTTTTACATTTCATGAACTTGAAATCAAGAAAAAATAACACGAAATAATGTTGCCATGTGCGCAAGTTTTAGAACCCTTCTACTTGCAAAGCCTCAGAGCTTTCTTTACATGTTAGACTTTAATCGACTCATTAGGACTTGTAAGGCAGGTCAAGAACTGTCATTAGGAACTGTCAGCCGACGACTTTTCAAACCTTGTGGTAATACTCAGGAACCATAGGCTGAGGAACTGACTGAGGTTCAGAAAAATTAAACTAATTGATGCCTACAAAGCAGGGGAAGGCTATAAAAAGATATCAAAGTGCTTCCAGCTTGCAATTTCCACTGTCTGAAATGTCATTAAGAAATGGCACATAAGGGGAACTTGGGAGGTCAGGACAAGATCTGGAAACCTAGAAAACTTTCCAATAAAACTGCACGTCTGCCATGCAAAGAAGCAAAGGGGGGGAAAAAAACACAATATAGGGTTTAGCTGATGCATAAGTGGCAGTGAACCACTGTGCAGCACTGATGTACAAACAGGGTCTTTGAAAGGAAACATAACCTCTGACCTCATTATAAAAGTTCACATTTAAAGTCTGCTAAGCAACATGTTGAGTTGTTTTGAAAACAAGTGAAATGGATAGATAAAGTTCAACTTTCTCTGGCAAGAAAAGGAGCAGCATTTAATTAAATTTACACCTTGCCAGCATATAGGTAAAAATGTTCTGTTTTGGAGTTGTGTGGCACAGAAAACACTGCACAGATACAGAAAAAAGTAGATTCTACAGAAAAATGTGGATGTAAATGTCATGCAGCCATTCAAGAAACTGAAAATGAAACCAGGTTTCAAGTACAAACCTCAAAATCAACTACTTCAAAAAACACCATCAGAAACCTTTGAAGGTCTTTTAATGGCCATCACTATCCCCTGACTTGAATATCATTCAAAATCTGTGAGTATATCTAACATTTATTGTGCAAGAAAACCTCAACAAACTGCAAAGTAAGAGCGAGTTCCTAAATCAAGAAGACAAAGACTCTTGGCTGGCTACAAAAAGCATTTGCAAGCTTTGAAATCAGCCAAAAGGAACTTACTAAGTGCCCATAAGCACAAAGTTCTGTGTTTATGGTACCATAATTAAAGTTTACTTCGTCAGTGTACAGATGGACAAACCCTAACTCTTTAATGCTGTAGTATGGTGAGTACTGGTTTATAATGACAATAATAATGACAGCTGCTAATTTGAATTACTGACACTAGACAACCAAAAACTTAATTTTTTTCTTATAATTTTCTAAAAATGTATCATATTACAAATTCAAAATGTCCAAAAAAAAGCACAGACAAGTTAATAATTTGAAATAAATGAGTCTATTAAAATAACACATTTGCATTTATGCACTCATTAAACTACTGAAGATGCTACATCACAGCACACCCAGCTGCGGAGAGCTGTGCCTTTCTAAACGCTATTTGATTTTTTAGTTAATTTGATTTACTGCATCATTTATGATAATAACTGTATCTGAAGCATTAAAAACAAGCAAGGTTTTATGTCTTTATCTGTGGGAGGATGTTTTTTTTTTTTGGTTTTGGTTTTGGGGGTTTCATTATTTTGTGGTTTTGATGAATCTGTGTACCATTTAAATTTCCAGGTTATGAGTAATTATTTTCTCTGTGGGTGAAAGCAGGTTGTTTATTCTAAATGAAGTCTAAAATAACTGGGTCTGCTTATGACATACTCTTTTTCACATCCATTTCACATGTCAGGTAGTCAATAACAGAGTAATTATTTCTGCTCAGTGCTCACAAAGGAGGTACTTACAGTGTGTCAAACAAATAGTGATAAATGTGGAAAGGTTCACATGATGACAGAGAAGGAAAAATAAAATGGCTGTTTTGGTGTTTGGGTAGATTAAGCCAGATCCCTTGTCAACACACAGTCATGTGAAAAAATGTACATTGTTCCACTGTACAATGAAATTGTATATTGGACAAAGCAACTTTCTGTTACCCATAAACCAGTGTCCATTGCTAAACTTGATATATATTACTTGAACAACACCACAAGGAAAAAATCCTTTTTTAATGAATGAGAACCTATGGCAAAAGTCTCACAAAACATTTAAATGTTCTCAAAAGTTGTTCTTATGCAGCTTCATCCTTCACTTTAACTCAGGAACTCTCTAAATAGCATGTATGGAAAAACATGGTGCAGTCATGTGACACTATGTTTGTCACATCATTTCCAAAATTGTGCATGGTCTGCCAGGTTGGCACCTGTGACAGAACTAGCTAATTTTTAAAAGCTTGGGGGGGGGGGTATTACTAAAGGTACATTTTAACGCATTTAACATTTCTAATGCATTACAACATGCCTGATATTATAGTTAACCTTTTCTGACCACATTTCCTGTTGTGACTTATTTGCCTATTTTGTATTTAGCTACAAAATAGTCACAGAAAATCCATGTGACATCTCTATCACATAAGAAAAAATCTATACAGCTACATTTAATTTAGCTCTTTAATTTTTAATTTTTTTCTTCATATATTTATCCTTCAATTCAAAGCATATTTAGCAAGTAAATCATATGAAAAATAATGTCAAATTAATTTGTTAATGATAAAATTTGTTATGAAACAATCTTTGCATATTACAGTGAAATACACTTCATCTTTAGCTGAGACACTTTTGTTTGTTTATTTTAGTTACTTTCTATCCATTATTGGTTCTATTTAAGTGTAATATATTTATTTATTCATTTATTTATTTTATATTATGAATTAAAGATAAATGGGTTTGTTGATTTTCACACTATCAAACCAAATGTGAACCCTGGGCACCAAAAAAAAAAAACTTTAGATGAAAAAAGAAAAAAAAGTCTTACCCCTGAATGCACATTCAAAGGAGTTTTTCAGATCATCTTCATATAATCCTGGAGTATTTCAGAAAGTTCACAACAGCACACATGCTCAGATTACTGAAGGAACAGACAAATTTGTACAAAAATCTGAAAGTCACAATAACAACATAGTGATTGACCTCTTTCTGTGCATGGGTCTGTGCCAAATGCCGGTAAATCGAACACACTGGGAATATAAAACAATGGAGCCAGGCAACCACTTTCAGACCCTACTGGCATCACTGACAACACAGATTTGAAGATAAAGTTTACTACATAAGACTCAGTTTTTTACTGCTACAGTAGCTTGTTGAGAGGACTGCCAGCAGAAAGCAGTTTTCAATTTTGTGCATTTTTGTACTGTAAAAGAAATCAGAAAAGTAATTTGTTCTTAAACATGGCCAGCAAAGTTATAACCTTGATGCAAATACAAAGGAAAATCTATGTTCGTATGCAAAAAAAAAAAAAAGCTGTAAATGTCACTGATTTCCCAAGAATCAGAAGTAAATTAACCATAAATGTTCACTGTAACATAAATGTAATATTTCAGATCTTTGTCTTTCATGTAGTATTTCCTATAATTTTCCTTTGAGGAGAAATAGGTCCGGGTTTTTAAAGGTTAATTTTTTATTTAACAAAATCTCAAAATATTAACAGACATAATTTTTTTTTAATACAAAAAGTAAGTACACCCTTGGTGTCAGAAGCTAGCAGGCTTGAGGCAGTTTGCATAGTTGGCCCACAGAAATTAGCTTCCTGAAATCTTTGACCACTCTTCTTTCTTTTTGCGTGTAGCGGCCTTTTCCAAAACCCTCACAACGTTTCAGTGGAATTCAAATCTCAGCTTTCACTATAGTGAGTTCCATTTCTTCTTTTTGAGACATTTCTGGGTGTATTTGCTAATTGCATATGATCATCAGATTGAAACGTCCACTTGTAGTTCAGGACCTTTTTTCTTCCTAGTTGAGGCAATGCTCAGTCCACTGAAGTAGCAATACAACCCTCAAACAATTTTATCACCATGCTTCAAAGTTGGTATACAGTTCTTCTTTTTGTTTTTATCTTTGGGGTTTCGGGTTCTTTCTAGTCATAAACCTGGGGATGTCAATATCAACAGTTGCAAGAGTTGCTTTCAGATCCTATTTGCAGTAATTTAATATCTACACCACTTGAGATGATAATTTTTCTTACAGGTAGAATGATTTCATTCAAAGCATTTGGAGATCTTTTTAAATGGCACTCACTTCACAATACCATCCATACCCTGTGTCAGAGATTTAAATATGACCTGTTACTCTCGAATGAGGTTTTAATTAATGGAACCCCTGACTCTAAATGTATAGATTTAATGGCATGATTACTTATTCCATGTGACAGATTTTTTTTTTATAAATTCTAAAAATGATCACCAATGTCAATATACATGACTTGTCATTTGTTTGTGTATGTGCCTGTATGTGTAGCATTTTTATTTATGAGCAAAGAGGAACAGGTGTTTGTTTGTTCAAATATGTTTAAAAAAATCAATTTCAGTTGAAAGTACTTATCTCTCCACATGACTGCAAATCGGAGTATGATTGCTTATTATCATTCTCATCCATTAATTTGTACATAACAGCTAAGTTTTTTTTTTAAAGTATAAGCTGAAGAATATATCAGCTGAGTGAGGTAAACAGATAAATTTTGTTTCCCTGCCTGATTTGGGATACTTTATATGAAATGATAGATAAAATTGGGCTTAGAAAAGTCATAAAAGGTTTTCATAATCTTTAAAATCCAGTTCAAAAGCAGGAATCATCTGACATTGGTTGGGACTTTCTAGTGCTAAACATCTCTCATCTTTCTACCGGCCCACACCATGTTTCAGTTATTGCTGTTGAGTGCAAATGAGCTCCAGTTGGCTTGAGCTGAACAGAATCTTTCTCATCAGTTTTCAGTATGCTGGCTGAAGCTTCACAGACCCTGGTTCTTTACATTAAAGCAAGTCCGCCTTGTGAAAGGCATTTCTGAATGCATCCCATGTGTGTGGACATGAGCAGGGGGTCTTGGTTCTGTGTACTGGCTTGGGAGCTGTGACAAACTTAGGATTATGAAACTGCCTTTTATTTGAACATACCAAAACCAAGCACAAATGAGCTAAGTCAGTCACACTTCACATGGCAGCAAGCAAAGCCGCCTCCCTCCTCATTCGCCCTCCCAGTCCCTCCCTTCCTTTCTTTCTCACTTACTTTCATCCACTTTTAATGTGTGACACTTTGATACTGAACATCCTATTTCCCGTGTTCTGGTCGGTTGGCTTTACATGCAGATGGGCTGGTAATTTGCATAGACTCAAAGGTCTCCCTTCTCTCCTGATGCTTTCTGACAACGGTCTGTCTATTCATCCTCTGTGTTAAGCATCCCTCCTAGGACATCGCCTGAATTGCTGTCTCATGGTGCTTCAAGTCTCGTTTTACACTGCAGGAGCTGCTGAGGAATTGGATTAAGAACATATTCCTTTAGAGAAAAGCATCACAGTCACCTGAGCATCAGATGGATAGTTCACTCCGATATCAAAGCTTGCCACATGTTTTGTACAAAGTCACATTAAGTGTCATTTTAAATCATGCTGAGTCCATATCACACACACTGTTAGCTGTGTGGATCCTCTTATAAGTCAGTCCCACCTGGGAGATATAGAGAGAAACACTGGAGTGTACTGAGCAAGCAGCAAGATTAGCTTCTTATCCTCACATCACCTTAAGTGGCTGCTCTGATCATACTTCCACCCCTACCCCACCCAACCTAAAACCTGTCTTTGGAGGACCAATTAAGTTTAAATATGCACGGGGGAGAGGGTGGGGAGATAGCCACTTTATATTCCTACTTGTTCCACTTTGTCTCAGATGGCACAAAAGTTGCTTTATCAGAATGTCAAGATGATTTTATTTGAAGTTTTGTGGCTTTCAAACAAACCCTGTTCTTGGAAGAGTAGAGTGAAGTACAAAATAAGATATTTATAAATATGCAGTTAAGGACCACAAAAAAAGAGAGATAGAAAAAAGGATTTCACTCCAAAATGCTTTTAGGTCCCTTGTAGTCAATACACATATCCTTCCTCCATGTAACCCAAGAGGTTTTTCTGACTCAGTCTTCCGGTCCAAAATCAAACCATCATTTTGAAATTCATAAGAAGGACTGAACAAGAATTCAGAGTCATAATACACAGGAAAAGCACTGAGTAAGAAAGTGGTTTGGCTACCGTGGTGGATACATTGGTGAAGCCAAAACAAACATGACAGCTGAAAAAGAATGAAAATGAAATTTGAACCAGTGGAGGAAAAAGTACAGCAGTAATAAACTTTGGAAAAACACAAATTCATTTTATATTATTGCCCTTGAGGTGGAAGAACTTAAATCTTCTGCTTAAATGAAAGTCTTCAGTTGAAGTCCTGTATTCAGAATTTATATTTTATACTACTTAGCAGTTCAGGCAGCCTTCCTAAGGTTCAGGGCCCCTTCTTAGGGTCACTTAATCTGAGGGATTGTGGGATGATTAATGAGAGAGGGAAGAACAATGGCTCTGCTGCACTTTCCTTCCTTTCCTGCCCACTGTCACCAAGTGCTTGCTCATAGGGGGTCGTATGATTGTTTGGGATTCTTTGTAATTTTGTAAGGTCTTTAACTTACAACATAAATCACCTTTGATTTTATTTTTGTTCCATCCATCCATCCTTCCTCTTGTTCACTTATTTATTCTTTTATTGTGAATTACTGGATGACTTTACACTTCAGGCCTTTACAAAGTTAATAAATGAATTAATCTAAGAATTTATTTGGGAAAATTACTCTTTGGTGAGATTTCTAACCAGTCCTTTAATAAAATGTGGCAAGGGGCAACAACTTCTTTTTTGAAGGGGATCAGAAAACCAAATGAATGGAAACTACTGGTTAGATGTGTTTAATAGTACTGTATTTTATTGACTTTTTACTTTAAGTAGGCCTATTTACAAAAGTACACTAAAATTGCACTAGTGAACTATATAGGCCTACTGAAAAAGCAGTACTTTGTTACTTTAGTCAGAGTCAAGGTCAAAGTCAACTTTATTGTCAGTTCTGCAATAATGAAATCTGCTGTATAAATAAAATTACCATTGCCACATGTACAGGACATACACAGGATCCAAATGTTGTTTTCCCCCTGACCCAAAATGTGCAACTACAATGAATAAAGAATAAAATGAAATAAAATAGAGAGCCATAAGAATATGAGATATAGATATGAAAATAAATATAAGGTGTCAAAGTATAAATATGAATTACACAAGATATATTAAAGCCTATATATAATTATTGCTGTTTATATATAAAAGCATGTAATGTACAAGGATTCTTCAAGCTATAAATGATGAACTATTAAAAAGACTATATACATTATTACATAAATAATTAAGGATTCAATCTAAAAGTAGTATATTCTAGGTGGATATATGCTACAGATACATGATAAATACACTTGGAGGAGTTTAAATAATTAAAAACACAAACTAGACCTACTTAAAAGTCAAATCCTCCAATTATAGAGTCCTATATAAGTAGCCTACCACAGACACATTGTAAGACTGTAACTTAATTTTCTACCACAAAAACATCATTATAGACAATGTCCCGGTGTGTTTATCGCACCACCAAAACACACACCATTACATCGGTGCTGTGATTATAAAGCCGCTGTTCATTGCCTCTTTTATTACTGTTATTATTAATAAATCAAGCAAGCCGTGAAGCCAGGACAGATGTGTTAGGAGGGTGTATGAGGGACAGCCTAGAAGTGGTAATTGCTGGTGTAACAGTGTGTGCAGCCCCGCGGTGGCCTCGTAAGCGACCCGCTTTATTAGATCGGCCGGTATCGATCCACGCTGCGCGGTGTTGACTAATCTCCAGGCGGGGAGAGGGAGAGCGTGGATCGATGAGCCTGGATTCAATCATGTCTGGAAACGGAGAAGGTAATTTATTATAATCATGGGTGCTAAATAGAAAACGTGAGAACAACGCACCCGTGAGGGCTTCAAAGAGAACTACAACGAGCAGGTTTATGGTGAGGAGATGCTCAGTTAAACGTGCTGTAGCCTGCAATTCTGGATATTCAGTGGAAGGCACGGATTAATAAATGAGAGCCTGCTGGGTGGTCTTCATCAGGGAGTTTCTCAAATCTGGTTTTCTCACCATGATGAGAAAAACCTTTTCGCATTATTTACAAATACATCTTGATGGAGCCTGTCTTTCTGGTGGAGTGTTGTTATTGGATTTAGAGATAAGACAAAGCGAAGCATGAATAAGTTAAGTGAAGAGCTATATTGAATGCCCTGCAGATTCCCATTTGTATGTGAGAGCCCTCTTAAAGTAACATGACAATAGAAAAAAAAAAAAGGAGTGATGTTTTATTCAACAGCACAGAGAGCCATTACTTTAGACTCACACGCATACACAAGCAACACACATTTTCTCTGTGATCTCATTCTGCAGTCAGACATGGTATTTTTGAAAAGGTCCTTCTCATGAATTAAATGAGGGTGGATGGTTAGAATACTTCTTCAAAAAAAATGGCTCCACGAAGAACAGGTCAAGTAACAAGAGGACAGATGATTTCAGGCACGTGAGTTTCGCTCCTCTTCTTCATTCTCCAAGAGGTAGGCTGGCTTGTATCGCGTCACCCCCCTCGCATCCACCATCTTGAGGGCCTCGTTTCGACAGGTGTTGTCCATACTGCCGAGTGAAGTGTACCTGCAGTTTAGTAGAGAAATTTAAGCCCTAAAGATATCCTTTTAAGTTGTGCATAGTTGAATAAACAGGACTAACACATCCTTACCCTTTATCATAGAGAATACAGTAGGGGATGTATAATGTCCTCAAGAATGCCCAGATGTCATGATATGTCCAGTCCTGGAGGGTGTTAGAAAACAAATTTAATTGGTTTGCAAGTGACTCCCTTTGTTAAAACTATAATAACTCATCCTCTGTGGAGTCCTTTTAGATGTACTCATGAGATAAAGCACTACATAAATTATGTTGAATTGAGGTCAACTGCTAAATGTACCTTTCCTTCTATGTGCTCCACCATTGCGGCTGACACAGTAGCATTAACAATACAATCAAATCAAGCAGACAACTGTCATTTTGCTTGAGCATGTCCATTCTTCAGCCAGACTAAACAGATGAACAACACATAAGCTTGCTACCTACATAAGCTGCTATGAAAATCAATGCAGCGGAATGCTATTTGGCAAACAGCCCTGCAATAATTTTTATTTTGTGACCCTTTTGTGCTGAAATGTTAACATGCATTCCCCACTCTGTGTTGGTGTTGCATGAGAAAGTACTCAGATTGTGTGGGAGGTTATTTAGGAAAAATATTCATTTAAAGCTTTACAAATAAAGCACTAAAATAGTGCTGTTGGACTGCATGAATACATCCTATATATCTGCATTAAGAAATTTTAGTCAAGATAACAAATAACACCAACTGTAACAAGTGAAACTTTCCCAGCTAGGTAGGTTAGCAGACACGTGATGTTAACTTGTCTGCTATTTTGGATATGACAGTCATGGTGACAATGTAGGGTCAAGTGAATAAAGCCTGAGTCACGCAGGCCTAGTGTCCAGTCTGTGGCCATCTGGCAACCACCGGTCATGAGGGAAAAATGAGTATTCCCTAACCGGTTGTGAGTGGTTGCTGGAGATTGATGGCAGTTGCTGGGAAAATGATTGCTAAAGCCCCAATCATACAGGTCTACAGACAGTCAGTGACCCCCTGACAACCACTTGTCACTAGGCAACAATGTGTATTCCCCCAACCAGTTGGCAAAAACCTCCATGTGACTGCTTTGGTCACTACGATATTACTGTGGTCATAGTTTGAATGGAAGTGATGGACTTGTCTACAAACGCTGTCCAGCTACTCTCTGAGCTGTAATGAAACTGTGAAAAAGTGGAGCGCAAACCACAAATGGAGACTTTTCTTTACTGCTGCAACCAGCATGTTTCAAAAGGCACTTCTCACTGTTT
>VUQS01001950.1:0-11786 GCA_015108495.1 Heterochromis multidens | reverse complement strand
AATTGTTGTTTAAAAAAAAAAAAAGAAAAAAATAAAAAAAAAAAAATGAGTAAAAAAAAAAAAAAATAAAAATAAAAAAAAAAAAAAAAAAAAAAAAAAAAAAAAAAAAATATATATATATATATATATATAAATAAAAAAATTTACCATGCAGAACATGTGAATTGCTGCTCTACAGCTGTGTGACTTTGGTGTTTCTACATGTTAACTGTTAAAACATGAAAATCCCAGCAATCAAAAAAGGCCAACAAATCTGCACGTTAACTTATGGTTTTTGTGAATGGAGTCTGGTGTCTTTGAAGGACTGCTTTAATTCCTTGTCAGAAAGCAAAGAGTCTCATGAAAACTCAATGAAAATTCTTGTGTTTACTTGACAACAGAACTGCCTATTGGTTATCCACTTGTCCTCTATTTGCAGACATTTTTACTAGCTTGTAATATTAGGAGGTGGTCTATTCATTGGGAACTGGGGTTTTAAACAGCTTCATATTTTTTACAACTTTTATCTCAAAACATATTTTTATGATATAGGACTTTTACCATTTGAGGAATATACTTATTATTTTAAAAGAAGCTTTATCTTATTTACTAGTCAAGAAACTGTAAGCTCAATACTCTAACCCCTTTAAAAATGCAACTCATTTTCACAATTTTGGTTTTTGTTGGTACTATAAGCTGTTCTTATCTGTTTCCCTTGATAATGCTAAGCTACATTAACTTCCCTGGCTCTTCTTAAGATATTGTTTTTAGATGTTTTATGATACAGATAAAAGACTGGTGTATAGCTATCTTTTAAAATGGCAGTTTATTGATTTAAAGCCAGCACAATCTGCAGTTAAATGTCAACAACTAAGAATAAAATCAAGCATGAAAAATCACTTTTACTAGGACTGCTTTCCACACTGTAGCTGGTCATATACATTTTAAGAAAAGGTTTGGTCTTCTGAGATGACATGACAACAAAAGAAAGGTGAAAGCTGCATTTCCAGAGTATCGAGTATTCAGGCTGCAAACTGCAGCACTCAACCCAAGTGATGAATTGCCTTGAAAAGCAAGTATTTTTCATTCTGTTACCTTAGTCAGACTTGGGGATTGCTAACAGCAGTAGAAGAACTTTAATATGTTGTTGTTGTTGTTCCTGGCTCATGCCCTTGTTTGTTTGTTTTTTCTTTTCTGAAATGATGCAATGCTCGACTGTTTTTGGTCTGACTTTGGTCATCACGAAGACTGATGTTAAGCTTGAACAAAAGTATAACTGATGTCAGCTACTCATGAGAGTAAAGACTGCATTTCACAGCCACAACAAAGGAATTATGCCATCCATCTCTTGACCAAGACATGGTGATATCCATCCACTGACACTGTATTCTTACTCCTTTTCCCATGCATAACACACAGAGCTTTATTTCAAATATTTATTTCCACTTGTCAGTTTGTCACACATAGATACCACGGGTTAGTGGCAAACCATGGTTCCCACAAATATTCTGTTTCTCAGTGACTCATAACACAGTGTGTCCTTTAAAGAAAAAATATTCAAAAATTATCTCTGTACCAGAAGTACAAAGGTATCAAACTGACTCAGGAGTGTGTTGTTAAATGAATAAACATGAATGAAAACAATCAAAAGAATAAAGTACAGTAATAATAAGTTAATTCAGTCAGTGTTGCTGCAGTGTTGTAACTTTCCAGCTTAGGCTTCATTTTGATCTTATCTTCAGATTTGAACTCCCTTTTCCCACCTATTCATTAGGACTGAAGCTATTTAATCAATGGCATATATTTGAATCAGTTTGGTACCTCTCTCTCTCTTTCTCTCCCTATATGTGTGTGTGTGTGTGTGTGTGTGTGTAAAACAAGATGTGATAGATGTGTTAGATATATAGGTGTATTGCAGTAGCTATTATTTCAGTTTCACTTAATTCTTGCTCAGCAAAGACCCCAGGGAGTGGCTTCAGGGGCTGGGTTGCACATATCCACATGATTATACCTGGAAGCTGCGAAGTCCACATACCAGTCATTAGTTTTAATAGAACAATTTCACTGCAGCAGAGGCTGGTGTTACTTCCAGTAAACAACAGTACTGAAACTGCAGACCAATCCTAGGAACAACAGAGAAGCTTTGAATAATGACAAGTTATTTATGTGTGTATTTGTATACACATAGTAAGCGCTGATATTCATGTGGCACTTGACACCATATCTTAACTTCATTTATTGGATATCTTTTGCAATTTTTTGTTAAACATGCATTTCAAGTAGAAGAGCAGTGTAGCATGCATCACATTTCCATTGCAGCCATATAATCACAATAAATGTATTAAGAAAACCTATGTACAGCAAATAATAATAATAGCAGTAGTAATAATAATAGATATTTATTTATAAAATTGCTAAAATGCAGATATTGGCATGGCCACATCATACAGCAAGTAAATTATATCGTGCCTTTCAGACACTTTCTAATCAGTGAAATTTTTCAATTTTAACACTGCAATGAACACTGACTTGATATCTTTAAGATTTGCAGAATATTTCTATGATAAAAACATAAAGTACACATACAATAAACAGCAGTTTGCATGTGTGTGGTATACACAGATGGCAAGCACAATGATTTCCGAGAACAATGTTACTTTTTTTTTCTCCATAAAACAGGTCATCGTTACAGACATTTCTTGTTTTACATTCAGTGATTTGGAGAACAGGACTCCACACAAAATTTAACATATAGATCCAAGATGCCTTTCAAGAAGACACAGCCAGTTTTTTTTTCAGTCACTGAACTCCTTAACTTTAAAAGAGCAGATCGCAGTTTCCCCATGTGGTGCATTTTCCTTAACAGGATGAGGTATTTGCCACAGGATATGCTTTCATTCATCACTTCTTCCTCAGTCTGATCAGATAAGTGATGTTGCAGCTCAGCAGTGCAAGATCTTAATGAATGCCTTTCGGAACTCAATGTTAAAGGTGGTGTATATGATGGGATTTACAGCACTATTCACATAGCCCAGCCAGGTGAAAGCGTTATACATCTCAGCAGGAACCTTGCATTTGGTGCAGTGGGTGTTCAAGATATGTGTGATGAAAAACGGCAGCCAGCATATAATGAACACACCTGAGGAAAAAAACAAAAAAACATTAGATATTAGAATAAGACACAGAGAGTGAGGAAATGAAGCCCAAATATGGGTGGCCCTACTGAGGAGTTGGATTCTAAAGTATCAGAACAATTTCCTTTTGTTGCATCACTGCCTGACTTGTTTTTCAAACTCTTTTTTTAGGTCCTACTGAAAAAATTGATTGAAATGAAAATAAAAACAAACGTAAGGACAGCCAAATACCTATGATGGAGCAGTAAAAAAAAAAAAGATATCTACATTACATAAATAACTTGAGGTACATTAGAACAAAAATACATATTTGGTCCTGATGATTTGTTAGCTTCCCAGTGGTTTCATGCTGTGAATGCCACATGTTCCTTTGCTTTGCATGTTCAAAGATAACATTTATTTGGTTGTAGAAATGCTTAATTTTCCAGTGTCACTTCAAGTTTGATGTGCATTTGATTTAGCTTGAATTTCTTTTTTAATGGCATTTTTTTTGACCAAATGAGAAATAAAAGAAAACAGTAAGAGGAATAACTTACCAAGGACGATGGCTAACATCTGAGTAGCCTTCTTTTCCTTCTGCTGGGAAATTTTCCTCTTGCTCATGGTTTTCACAGAAGTCTGAGTCTTACCATTAGGTAAGGCCTGTGTCTGGAAGGCTTTGGCTACGATGGGTGCTGGATCCCCCAGGTTCTCCTTGGTAGGATCTCCGTTCTTTTCTGCTTTCTGGCCCTCCTTGCGGGGTGTGGGAGGTGTCGAGATGGGGCTTGCACTGGCCTTGTTGGGCATCAATAGCTGATGGCTTGTGGCTGGTGTGTCTCCAAGAGCACCTTGTGTCTGCTGCTTCTGTTTCACGCTGCTTCCACTGTTATTCAACTCATCCAGCTCCAGATCTTCTCCCTCATTGACCACGTCTTTGATAAATATCTGAACAAGGTCATAATTAGTAAGGGCTAATTCAGATAGGCAGCTTTTGTTTAAAGTTGGCATTTTAAATAGTAGGTAAAAAATATAAAACTTGATATTCTTTCTAACAGATGAGGGAAAACTTCAAGGTGACATCTTTCTAAATCTCAGTGGGCAAAAACAATTTTTTTTTTCCATCAATTAAACTTTTAGGGAAAAGCATATAAACAAAAGAACAAAAAGGAATACACACCACTTTCTTCTTGTTGACAGGAAAACTCCCATTAGTTTTAACAATCATGGTGCACAGCCTCACATCCTCTGGATGAGTGCACTTATCCTGAAATGAAAACAGCTGTGTCAGGCAAGGAGAGAGTACAATGTCAAAGCAACTGACAAAAGCACCGTCTAAGCATAGAGGAACAGGTCCCGCTTCCTACACGGTCAAATGAGGCTACATTGAGCACGGAGAGGCTGTTTAGCAGCACTCTGATCTGCAGCTTCTATACCCACTGAAAACCCAATCCATCAACTTGACCATGTAATAAATTGTTGAGTGAGATTATTTCACCAACATTAATTTAACAATTACGATTAGAAGTGAAAAATTATGCTGCGTTACTTCATAAAGATTATAGCTATCTGTTAATATGCTGCCATATATTGACCAAAACCACAGCATGAAGCCATGCATAAACATGAGTAATGTAATGCGCTGGGTTAAGAGCATTGCTTACTTCCCGTATGGACCTCAGTAAGTTGTACTATGACAGGAAAATCAATACCCAGAAAAGCAAAAGGTCATTTGAGGGCCATCACAATTAGTGTTGCACGTCAGATTTTGACAGTGAAATATGTCACTTAAAATTCAAATTTGTGTCCTTGATTAAACCTGTTACTGAATATTTTATTTACATATGACGTGAAGAAAAACTGCTAAAATGCCTTGTTTGACAGAGTCAAATTCAACCCCTTATCTTGATCCTATGTGTATTCAAAGAAAATCAGTCCTCGTCTGTGTTTTTGTTTTTATGGTGTGTTGCTCTGTAATACAATGTCTGCTTGTAAAACTAACCAGAATAATTGGGCTGAAAAAAAAGATGGCAGTTTCATAAAGAAGCAAACAAAATCAAATGTTTTGTTTTTTTCAAACTGTATTAGTCTAAAATATTAAGACAGTACAGAAAGATAAAGGAGCTTTGGTATAATAATAATAATAATAATAATAATAATAATACTAATAATGTGCAAATGAATTCCAATTTCATACTGGAGGCATAAAAATGCTGGCCAGTTATAGCAGCTCACCTTCAGTGAGGTGGCCGCATCAGGGTCAGCAGTCTGACACACGCGCTGCTTTGGTTTTGTGTTGACACGTTTTCTGCGCTTCCTCAGGACCACATAAATTTGGACATAAACGAGCAGAGTGATGATGAAGGGTACATAAAAGGACACAATGGAAGAGTACACCACAAAGGCTGGATTGGCGATCACACAGAGAGACTCATCACGAGTAGCTGTGGAGATAAGCACAAGGTGAATAAAGACTGCGTGTTCTCTTCCACCCAAAACATGTTTTTCTTTGTTTGTGTGTGTGTAGTTTTATTGTATTTCCACTCTGACACTTTTAAAACTTTGTAAAACCAGAAAAAACTGGAACCTTAGATTTGCTTGAACCAATAATGGCTTTTTGATTGCAAGTGGATTCAAAAATATAATCACTTCTACATTCCCCTCATTTGGAGGTCATTCACACAGCACTTCCCCCTACCCCAACTCCACTCAAATCAACTGTAATCCCCCCTCTCACTGCCCATATGGACTGCCTTATAGCTGTGGTGCCAGATGTAGAGATCACATCATCCTAGTTTTAGACTCTGCAACGATTGCTTGTTAAGTTTAGATTTTAATAATTTACTAGATGAATTTGCCCTCATTTTTAAATTCCCTACACACTAGATCACAAACTGAGGTGATGAGTCTTTGGACCTGTATTTCCAGCTTTTAGACACACCAAAACCAAAAATTTAAAAAAAGTAATTGAAGTAATTCATGTTAAGCCTGTGCTATTGTCACACTGAAGGCTGACAGTGGCTAAAAGGCTAGAGCAAGTAGTCTATTTAAGGAAGACTTCCCCAATTTTACACATGGAATTATCTTTGTTTAACAAGACTCAAGACTCAGCCGATGCAGAAAGTTTTCTGCCTTTAGTAGTTGTTACCAGAGAAATGTAGGATCCAGTATTTTGAAATCTTAGTTCACACTATGGGCTAGGAGTCTGGATATCTGCTGCTCCAATTTTCTCAGTTTTTAAATGTGTTTTGAATTGCTAGAGAACATCTTTTGTTGAAGTGTTCAGTCACTGAACCCTGAGAAAAGAAATATACTGAACCGCAATTTAGATGGTTAGCAGTGATTTTGTTCACAGGTACATACATAGGCATACAAAGGTGTGGTTACATTTAAATATGAATTGTTAATGTTAATTGCATGCATGTTGTACTAAACTTAAAAGTTGCTTCTTTTGTTTTTTTATAGTTCCTTCTTTCATGCTTCCAACCGCCTATGCCGACTCAATTTGCAATCAGTGTTTATTTCGAAGGGTCTGAGTCTGAACTGAATCAGCATTACACTGAGGCACTCAAAGGGATGAGTGGAGCTTCAAAGTGACAGGCCATGGGAGCTGGTCAGCAACAAAGTGGTGCCTCACAAAAACCACTTAACCAAAACTGCTTTACTAGTAATCCTCCTAAAGCCCCTGTTCCTTGGAATAACCAACCTAAAGACCAAAGGCTCACTAAAAGTAGATACACACTAGTATGAAGTAGTTCTCACCGGCACAAATAGCTCTACAGAAAACTTGCTGTGCATCATTGTAGCTGTAACTGGGTACTGACATAGATACTCTGCTTAAGTGCAATACCAAGCAACAAGCATTAAAAAGTCTGGTACCTCTTCAAAGTACAGGACTACTATCGCTCTATCTCACACTATCACAAAAGCATTTCAGATTCACAGACTGTAGATCACGTGTGTATTGTACTCTCTCTTACCTGTGTTATTTAGGCCAAACAACAGGGGACAGGATATGGCGAAAGACAGTACCCAAACCACAGAGATCATCACTGTGACCCGTCTCCTGGAACTGTAGCGGGTATTGTACAGCATTGGCATTGCAACTGCTGTGTAGCTGTAAGGGGTGAAAGAAATATAGCCCCAATAATTATAATTGTTAAAAACGTGACATGTTTTCACAAGTATACATAGTAAATTTGGCAAGTTTGAAATATCTGTATACATGTATATGCTTTGAATGCATTCTTTTTTTATTTAATAATCACACCACTTCTATTTCCAGTTCTCTTTCTCTATCAACTGAAATTTTAGCTTAAAGCACAACAGAGAGCATGGAGCCAGAAGAGGGTTAAGCAAGAAATGCTGCCTGTCATTTTTAATCAGATCCTTTTTGAAGATGGGCTGGCCCGTGGAAACAGGTGCTGTAACCTTCAGTTCACATAAAATGAGATACTACAAGGAAGGCTGTTTTTACCCCAGTCTCTTGCAGGAAAGGCTTTATCATTTAACCCTGCTTCATTAGTTGACCCTATTAACGAGCTTGTGGTAATCACCAGGAAATGCCCAGCTTTCTCATTCATTGATTTTTTTTGTGCTATCTGGGTTGAAATGCTTTACTCAGAAAGTCAGGTTGGCAAAGCTTTTAAGCTTATGACTGAGTGTCTTCATGAAAACATACAAATGAAATCAGTGATTACTGACTACCAATCTACTGAGTGTTCACTATAATATTGCCGGAGGTTTCTTCCAGTAAAACTTGTTTTTTTCCCGCACTGTTGCCAACTGCTTGCTCATAGGGGATTTTTGGAACATTACCTTACAATATAAAGGGCCTAAAGATGATTATTGACAACCCACATTGCTATACAGGTATTTGTAAAATGCTCTGACAGTTTGGCAGTTTACATTTACTTTTCTTACCTCTCTGGGATTTTTGGTGGCAGGTGCAAAGCACAGGTTGGGAGGATGCGTGCAAACAGGTGGGAGTTTAATAAAAGTCAGATAGTGAGATAACAGTTGTTAGTATTTTGGTGGCATATGTGACTCAGACTCATCCAGACAACATCCAGACAACAATATGAATTCTAAGAGGTTTTTTTTCCTATTTTTTGAGCTGTTGATGTTATGCATCAGTGTAGTTGGCACAACTGCTTCAGAGCAATGAGCACAGTAATGATTCACTCAGTGAACATGTAATAATCACCACACCCTTTGATTAATAGCCCACTTAATATTCATCAAGGCCTTTGGTTTTTTGTGCCAGTAGCAGCCTCTTAGAAACCCACACAGCCTGTGCACCCAAGACCTGTCGCTTCAAGCCTGTCATTGCACTTATATGCCAAAATAGGGCCCACTGTGTGCATCAGATCACTAGTCAGAAAACTTGTGACACCCTATCAAGCTCTAGCAAAGTATGTACACACTAAATGTACACTTGTGCTAAGGTTAAACAGCTCAAATAACTGGAGACATGGGAGCAGATACTGGGGCATAATTTCTTAAGGCAAAATTCCAACCCTTTTTTTTTTTGTAAATGTGCTTTATATTACATTAATAGGATTGTTATGGAGAGCTGTAGTTTTATGTAAACCATTTATGTAAACACACATTATTTTTTTCACAGATTAGAGCAATATGCTGTATATAAACACATTCAAATAACACTAAATAAATGTATTCTATTGCATATTATGACTCACTGAAAGCATTATTATAGAGAAGTGTTTTCAGCCATAAAACTGCCTGCTTTTTGATGAGCATTATTGGAGATTGGAGTCCATGCATATATTCATATTACCTGCTACACATAAGCAGTTTTGTCTTAGTCCCATTAGTCTTCTGCTTCTAAAGAGGAAGTGAGTGGCTAAATTGATTGGCCATTGTTGGAGGGCGCCCCAACTCCAATTGCAATTAATCTAGTCATTCTTCTAACAAGAGTGAATACTTACATTTGCACACAGAAATAGACCCCATAATTTCATCACACCCCAATTTGCTCCACATTAGTGAATAAGAACAAAGTTAGCACTGCAGGAAGCAATCCTTTGATGTATAAATTACTATGCTGCCTAGAGCTGCTGAAGTAATAAAAAGAAACACATTTGTCTGTGACTGTTATATGAATCTTTGCAAATAAATCGCCATCCTGTGAGTGGATCCTTAACTGTACTAAAGCCAGTGAAGTGATTCTTGATTCTGTCACACTCATCCTCATATTTGGTATTCACAAATATGCAGCAAGCAAGCACAAGTCATATCACTGATATCTAGATGTAAATTTAGTTGTGATTCCTCTCCAGTATGCTTGTAACATTCATTTACATGCAAAAACAATGATCTACGATGACATTATTCATATTAATAAGATTTTCCCCACATGCAAGAGTCATCTGTATTCTAATTCATTCAATTCAATAAGAGCTGAAATTGTGTTTATGCATGACCATGGTGAATATTTATTATCACTGCCCAAGGTGAAAGCCAGTGTGGAGGTATGAGATTACTATGTTTGTTTGCTAGTCAGCAAGACTATCCAATATCTACCAAGCTTAATTACAGGACTATAAGTGGAAAGGTGTAATGCTGGCAAAAAACCCCCCCAAAAAAACCATTTAATTTTGTTGTGGATGCAGATCACTTCTTTAAAACTGTGAAATAAATCATTGGGACTGGATATACTCCCTTAGTTTTCATTGTTTTGAGTTTGAGAAATGACTTTAGGTTTATTAGTTTACTTACTGTTCCCTTAGTCTTGTCTCTGTGTTTATCCTTTAGTGTCTCCCAGGTTAACTCGGTCTTGTCTTTGTGTCTGTCTACTCTGTTGCCTAGGTCAAGCTTGTACATCTTAGTCCTGGTCTCTGTATTAGTTATTTTGTTTTATTTTGATAGTCCCTTGTCTCTTGTGCATTACGTTCAGTTTTGCGTCCCCTGTCTCGTTATGTTTAATTTGTTCCTGCTGTGTTCCCCAGGTGTCTCCAGTCCCCTAATCTCCCGCTTGTGTATATATTGTCTCAGTCTCCCCATGTCCTTTGTTGGATTGTCTGCTCATTTCTGGTGTTTCCAGCGCTTGTGTCTCTTAGTGCTGTCCCAGTTTAGGTCTTGTACTTTGAGGGTTTCAGTTTCTTTTGTATTTCATGTTTAGTTTCTTGTTCTCATTTATCAGCCAAATAAATGGCTCGCTTTTTGTTTACTCTGCCTGCATTACATCCTGCATTTGGGTCCTCCACATAAACATTCGGTCTGCATCGCCCGCAGAACGTGACAATATGATCCGACCAGTATGGATGCAGTGGAGGCCTTTATGGAGCTCAACAAGGAGGTTGACAGACTGTATAAGATTACCTCTCGCATTCCAGGGGTCCACGGACTTAAAGACGCTGTCTGTTGGTTTGGCAGCCATGGACACCATCATTAGGAGGGAACCACGGCTGCTCCAGTTACAGATGATTCCACAAGAGAGTGGATACAAGCCCAGGAGTTAGCTCGCCCCTCCAGTGGCTCCTCCTTGCCGCTACAGCTCCACACCCAGGACTCACTACTCCTGCAGACTCTTTTCTTCTCAACCAGACCAGCTTTCTTTCTGGCTAGCCAGTGGTCAGAGGATGAGGAGCCTTCCCCAAATCCTCCATCTTTTACCAGGAAAAGACGTTGCTCATGCCGTTTCACTTCCTCTCCACGGCGAATCAGCTCTCCTGCCTTGTCGTCGCCGCCGCTCAGCTCTCCTGCCTTGACGTCACTGCCCTGTGCACCGGAAGTGTCACTGCCCTGTGCGCTGGAGGTCCTGCTGCCTGGTCTGTCAGCTTCCTCCACCAAGGGAAAATGGCGTTCCCGTAATCGCTGCTCTTCACCACCGCCCGAGTCGGCGGCCCCACCGGTGTCTGCTGATGCCAGGTCGCCTGCGTGGACCACAAAGGTGAGTGAGATGGACATTTCCTCTTGTGCTCACTCTGAACCAGAACAAAATAAAACAAAGACTTTGCTTTCCACCTCTGAGTTAGCTGAATATCAGACTGTTATCTGTTTCCAAACTGGCCAATAAAAAGAACTTTCTCTCTCGTGCTCTATCTGAGCCAGAGGAAATAAAGACAGACTTTGGTTTCCTGCTCCAACAGTTTAAAAACTGTTTTCTGTTCCTGAGTCTGTGCTTTATTTTTGAGACCGTGAATAGCAAAAGGGTTTTGTTGAGTCTGAGCTGATTAATAATAAAGAATCTGAGTTTAATGTCTCTCAGACTGCAAACAAAACTTTGTTTCAGAGACAGCCTGTAACAAAACAATGTTGGGAGTCTCTGAGTCAATGGTGATTTATTGTTTGGGGTTTCTGAGCCAGTTAATTACAGTGAAGCGGAGTTTAGTGTATTTAAAACATTAAATGAAGCTGAGTTGAGTGTCTCTGAGGCTGAGTCGTCTAATTCAAAGACTAAAGTGTGTCCATGAACTGAATGACCATAAACCTAATGAGTTTGAGCCTTGTGTTTTGAAATCCACAGTGGAAAGACTGTTTTGTGTTAAAGAGCCAGCTCATTCAGGGACTTTTTGTTTTCTGCACCCAGAGACTGTGCAGGCTTCCGCCGAGACTTCCTATGGTTCACAGCCTGCATCCCCAGAGACTGTTTGTAGTACATATGTGCAGGTCCCTCTAGAGACTGGTTGTTCTGCGCTCAAGCAGGCCCTTCTAAGGACTGTTCATGTTTCA
>VUQS01001949.1:0-14170 GCA_015108495.1 Heterochromis multidens | reverse complement strand
AGAGCAACTTGTAAATAACTCATGAAAGAATAAAGTTACGTTGAAACCAAGCACACCATTGTTTTTCTTGTGACATTACCAATAAGTTTGATGTGTCACATGGCCCTCTTCCTATTGAAAAAACAAAAGTTGTATCCAAGATGGCCGACTTCTAAATGGCCACCATGGTCACCACCCATCTTGGGGAGTTTGCCCCCTCACATATACTAATGTGCCACAAACAGGACTTTAATATCACCAACCATTCCCATGTTATTACAGTGTATCCATATAAATGGCCCACCCTGTAGAATAATTAACTTTATAAAGTACAACCCTGTTTGCAATGTGAAAAAAAAAAGCGTTTTGCAAATTATACTATAATTAATGAAAATAGTGCAAAGACAAATTATGAAATATTAAAAAGGATTGTTATTTTTCTCCTCACTTGTTGAAATATATATCCTCATTTTAAATTTTACACCATCAAGACATTTCAAAAAAAGTTGGGACAGAGAATTGTTTACCATTCTTAAGAGTTTGGGATGTGGGGAGCTCAGTTGCTGTAGTTTTAAAAGTAGAAAGTTTTATCATTCTTTCTTGATACAGAATTTCAGCTGCTCAGCAGTTTCCTTTGAGTGACAGGCATAAACTACACAGAGACCAGTTTAGCACCTGGTTTGCCATGCTGCTGGAATACATGCAGAATTTGGCATTGTCTTGCTGAAATAAGCAAGACCTTCCCTGCCAATAAAAAAAGAAAACACACACACACACACACACACACACACACACACACACACACACACACACACACACAAAACAAATAATCAAAACAACTGGATGGCAGTATATGTGTCATAATGAACTCAGAACTGATGGACCCACACACAGACAGCAACTGCAGTTCAGAAGTTTTATTTACAAAGGCAGGTTTATATAGTGAGTTATGGTTTCCACCTCTCCTTAACGGAAGAGGGAAGGCAGAGAGACATGGATCCATCTTGCCTTGTATCAACAGTTCAGGCTGCTGGTGGTGTAATGGTGTGGGGATATTTTCTTGACACAATTTGGGCCCCTTAGTACCAATTGAGCATTGTTTAAACACCACAGCCTACCTAAGTATTATTGCTAACCATGTCCATCCCATTATGACCACACTGTATCTGTCTTCTGATGGCTGGTTTCTTGAACATGACAGTGAGCTCTCAGTCCAATATATCACCACTGGGATATGGTGGAACAGCAGATTTGCATCATGGATGTGCAGCCAATAAATCTGCAGCAACTGCATCAAGATGGATCAAAATCACTGAGGAATGTTTCCAGCACTATGCCATGAAGAAGTAAGGCAATTCTGCAGGCAAAAGGGGGGTACAGGAGTACCTAATAAAGTAGCCAATGAGTGTATGTTTCAGCATTAATGGTGCCTTCACCGATCACAGATCAGTCAGATCACAGAAGAATTTAATGCTTTGTCAGTCCATCTTAAATGAGCTAAAGCCCAGAGGAGGCAGTTTTAATTTGCATTACTGGATGGAGAGACAAACTATGTTCACTGACAGTGATTTTCAGAAGTGTTCCTGAGCCCATGCAGTGATTTCTCCTACAGACACATGCCTGTTTTTCTTTCTTGAGGACCCTAGTATCACAGCCAGGTTTTCAGCCTCAGTGTTTTAATGATAGTATGTAGCACTCATGATAATATCACCAATTTTATTCTACTAAATGTTGTTCCTCAGTATTTATTATTTTTACTGTTACTATGTGTCGACACAGTCTTCAGACAAAACACTTTATAACTCTGAATTGATGCATGCTGCCTCGACTCCTCTCTCCTCATATCTCTACCTTACTGCCTCCTCTAGCTTCTCTGGTGGGATGGACAAAGACACAGATTGTGTTATTGTATAGAAAAAGCCACAGTCAAGGAATACAGTAACATCTCTTTGACATTTGTTTTTATTCATAGGTAATTTAGCTTGGTCATATTCTCATACCTCATTCTTCTATTTTGATTTTCCTTTGACCATTCCTGCATTTTAAATCCATGCTCTATTGAGCAAGCAAAAAAACAAAAAGGTAATTAAGTCTAATTATCAGGCTACCGACCTCCACCTGTGCACTGTGTATTTACCCTGTCGCCTCCAAGTGCCCATTATACCAATATAGACAGCAGGCTAGACAGGGCAGCTTTCTTGCACCTATTATATGACCAATCAGGACAGCACTACCTGGCACGATGTTCTCTAGGTGTCACAATGTAATTTTACTAAATACGGGTATATTTAGGAATATTTTACTCAAGCAAGCAAAATTCAAGGAGATCTTGCAAGGGAGTGTAACACTATAACCTCCATTTGGTAGTATCATGAAGCTTGGCTAAACCCATATATGGACAGCAGACAGTTATAAGGTTAAAAAAGTCTTTATTTGATGTAGTTGATTGAAGGGATGATTGTGGCTGAAGCATGGAGAAGAGAGAAAACAGGCAACCAAACAAATGAGCAGCCTACATCTTTGGCTTTGTCATGGATGGGCTGTGTGGCAGGCAGGTTGCGGTCCCAAATACAAGACTCGGGAAACAGTGAAAACTCAAAAAGCAGCTTTAATGCTGTTGGACTAGGGAACAAACAAAATCCAAAAACATACACAGGAATGGGGCCAGGAAAACTAAACACTAGAAATCATGGACTCATGGACTCAAGGAACACGGAGCTGTGGAGCAGACAGCACTGTGGGATGACACAGCAAAGGGCAAGGGAAGACTCAGACAGTATATACACAGGGTAATGAGGCTAGGGGAAAACAGGTGGGTAACACAGTGGGAACAAATCAGGGATAACGAGACAAAGAAAGTTAAACTCAATGCAAGGCACAGGCGACCAAAAGTACAAAATTAAAACAGGAAGTAACTAAAAAGAGCACCTAACACAGAGACGGAGACTTAACGGGAGGCAGAGGGAAGGTAGGGATAAACTGAAACTCCAGGAATCAAAATAAACAATCACTACAAAACCCAGAATACAAAAGTACAAGAACTAAAACTAAGCTTGAAGGGATACTAAGAAAAAAACAGAACCAGAAGCTCTAAACCAAAGACTCAAAACATCAAAGCTCAGATTATAACCAAAACAGAGAATGATAATTGATAAACCAGAATTTAGAGTGCAAACATAAACTCTGGGTAAGAGACGCAGGACCATGACAGGGTTGCTGGTGTGGATGGCGAACCTGCAGGTTTCCTAACAGCAAGGTAAAAAGGTATAGTTAAACTTTGGTTGAAATAGGCAGGCAAACAAATTTTCAGACTATTTAGACAATCAGTAGGCACGAACCAGGTGTATCAACAAACCATGCAGTTTGTGCTTGGCTTTTGTAGCAGAGAGCTGATTGCTAGATGACTGGCATGTAGGTTGATTACTGATTACTGTGTGCAGAGAGAGAGAGGGAAGAAACCAAAACTGTGCTAGGCATACCTCAATCAAACAAATGTGGAAAACAACAAAAACAACAAGAATAACAACAACAACAACAACAAAAAAGATTAACAGAAAAGGCCTTTCAGGACATATAACATCTTTGGTTCCATCTTCATGGGAAACCATTAAAGCAAACACATGGTTGAATAATATTGCACAGTGACTCTCTCTGATCATTTTTGAATGTGGAGTTGCTGCGACTGGGAGAGTGACAACTGTCCTACATAGTACATTGTCAGCTTGTCATTTTAAAAAAGGAAAGTATTATTATATTAATTTACCATGCACACTAAGCAGTAAAATGTCACAAATCATATTTATTAGATTGTATATTGTAACAGTGAGCACGGACCAATAGACGTGCAATCCAGAAATAATAAAACTAAAAGCATGAAATACCGTACTGGTATTGCTATACTGTATAGATACTATACAGTTAACTTGCGCTGTTCGACCAGGAGATGGCGGGAGCTGACTGCTACAAGATCTGAGCTTCTTTCCGCTATATTCAACAGCACACATCCATGCGGTACTGAGGAGACCCAAAAGCAAGCAGAACAGTCAGTCACCTTGTTTTCTATACTTGATAGTCCCTTTATGAAAGCGAAAGCCAAAAATTCAATATACAGGTCTTTCCGTAATTCATTTATAACTTTAGAAACTGGATTCACTGTAACATGCACAAAGGTGCCTTTTGTGTAATCTAGCTTCCAGCATTTACACAGCCTCTACTAGGCTTGCTTCATGCGAACAGCAAATTGAGCATTTCTCAACCACCATCCCCCACCCAACAGGTAGTGGCGTTTAATTGGATTTTACAGATCATATCAAGGAAAAGGCCACTGGCTTCCAAACCGGCATCTCTTTGTTGTCTTCCACCTCCACTTTGAAACAGGACCACAGCTTGGCAAGGACCTGAAAGGCGTCATGTGACTCTGCATCTGCTCTCAGTTGTGGCAAGATAACAACGCAGCGAGAGAGGGGGGAGAGAGAGAAAGAGAGAGAGTTAAGGAGGAGCTTGCAGCTATAAGATTTAACTCCACGCACCATCAGCACCAAAACTTGCATCCATCCTCGTCTCATTCCAGCGCGCGCACACTGGCGTTTCCGTTTGTTTGTTTGTTTGTGTTCTCATCCCCGTTGGAAGGTGCACAGGTGCATCCCACGGTTAATACTCGCTCTCTGCTGAGTTGATTATGGTCACAACCCCCGCGGTGCCAAGGTGGAGCCACCGCGCGTATCTCGAATCGGTGCGCTTCTCCAGGGGCTGGGATGCGCACCGGGCACCTCTCGCTTCCTGCCGAGTTTCGGGTCTGAGCAGGAGTCAAGCGCTGCCCCAGGGCGCAGAGGCAGGAGGACTCAGTCTACCCGGAGCAGGATGCCAGTAATGAGAGGGCTACTGGCCCCGCAAAACACCTTCCTGGACACCATAGCCACCCGCTTCGATGGCACCCGTGAGTAACAAACAAGAGCTCTCTGATGATCTCATTATCTCGTGGCTACTACACACAATTAAAATATTTTCCCTCTAAAAATATAAACTACTTGATAGAAAAAAAAACGATGTACTATTAATCTTATATGTGATTTATATACATTTAGGAATGTTCTCAAAGATGCAACTTTAGAAGTTTCAAAAAATAGGTATCTTTCTCTCCGTCACATAAACTGAAGGAATAATCTCTTTGATGTATCCATCTAAATAGCGATATGCTCTCTGAACACGTTTTCTTTGAGACACACTTGGATGTGATGGGTCTCAAACAGGCCCAATGGAAAATTTGAGTGATGTCTTGAAGTTCCATAGTAGGAGGCAATATTTTGGTCTTATACTCTATGCTTCTAGGAGAGTCATTTCTAGTAGAGGCATGCAAATTAAGCAATCAAGAGTTTATTTCCTGTTGTAGTTTTTCATTTCTGTTGTGTCCAAGCTTAACTCTGTATCATCTGTATGTTTTAGCGGTTTAGAGCCAGTTTCAGCAGAAAGGTTCCCCAGAGTTTTTGCACTTCACACCCATGATGAGCACACAGGAATCCTGCCTTACTCTGATATCTGTCACAGCACTCAGTCTATTCAAGCAAAGATGCTGGAGAGAGAGGAGGCAGGATGCACAGACCATGTTTTTTTTCTGTCTTTGGCAAGGGTGTCTTGTGAACAGATGCAATGAGCAGCCCGTGTGTGTTTGGGCCCATGCTGGGTAGGTAGGCGGGTGAGAGATTATATCGTGTTTGGGGTGTTCATTTCTCCCTTTTTTTTTCTTTTTTTTTTTGCATTGATTATTCAGGGTGATTGGAGTTTATGTGAGACTGTGAGTGGTGGTGAGCCAGTGACTTCAATAAACCAGTTATGTGTGACAGCAGGATAGAAAAGATTATTGGACCAGGCAGGGAACAAGACGCTCAAAGGCAGATCCTGATCTCACTCAAGATTTTTCCAACTCCTCTCCTCTCCTCTCCTCTCCTCTCCTGTTTGGACATTTAAAAGCTTTCACTTTAAAGGGCAAATTGACTCGTTAGTGTTGTCTCTTTATGAGGAGAGAGAGGAAAGGCTACAAAGTCTCCCAAAGCCGTATCCATGTAGCTCCAGATTATTCATAAGAAACACTTAGAGAACATGCAGGCCACACATTTGGTGACACTGAAATTTAAAGGATTCCACTTACGCCCTCATTGTCTAAAGAAGAAATGGTCTAAGTGTAACTGTTTTCCTGTGAGCGGCTAAAACACAGGCCTTCCACTTGCCGAGGTGCTGATAATTACACATTTCCAGCCGTACTTGTGCAGTCATTGTAATTAACACGAATGGATGTCAAGAATTCATTGTGGCCTTTCTGCCTGTCAGCAGAGGAGGAAGAGGAGGGTGGAGGGTGAAACGGGAGGTTGTGGGAGGGGGGGAGGGCAGTATGGGAGAGTGTGTATAGCTACTCTGGTGGAAAGAGGGAGACATTTCAGATGTCTAAATATAAATCCATTTGGGTTCTGGCTGTGACAGAAGTGCAGATATGTGTTTTTTAAACGGTGTGACATTAGCTCCTCATTAAAACAGACACTTTGGTGCGACTGGGAGAAGGCCAACTAAGCATCTCTCTGTGCAGGTGATGGAAGCTTTGTGTCTGAGTGAACACTGGTGTGTTTATGTATTTCTGTGAAAAGACATTTTGTTGCGAGCTGAATCAAATGGCAATAGCAATTACTTGTAAATGCCATTCATCTCTACTAGGGTGATATCTGAAAGCACTTCATTTTCTGTTGTTGAAGACTATTTGCTTTGTGTGGCTGCACCACTGTTTTAGTAGACTCTTTGTGGAATGTGGCTACACCGCTAATGCACTTCCAATAGTCCCTTCAGTTCAGAGCAGGAAAGGCTGATTTCAAAACATGCCACTATCAAATGTGGCTCACAGAACTATACTCCCAACTGTACATCTGTGACTCATGTCCAAAGGGATCTAACAACACTTTCTGCTCCTGTCTCATTTGAACACAACCCCTGGAGAAAATGGAAAGTGTACACATTCAATCCTAGCTGGCTTCACTGGCAATACAAAAACTGTTTGATAAAGAGACCAAACCAATAAAAGTGATTGCCACAATTTATAAATCTGCATAACTGGAATAATTGTAATGTAATGTAACATGAGATTGGGCATAACAAGGGTTGGATTTACTTCCTGAGAGAGCACAGGGCAAAGATTTGTTGTCGGAATCTTTGAATTAGTAGGTAATGGGCAATTTTCCGAGTAAGCAACTTATATAGACCCAAATGGTATGGATGGCTTGGAATCTAGCCAATTACCTGCTTTGACTTGGTTGAAAGAAATGTATTGATTGCAGATTATCATGTCATGGCTGATACCTGAGTACTTAGTAAGATCAGTACTGCGCTAGGCTCATAGTAATCAGTCATTTCATTGACTGGGCTCTTCTTCATTACCAATACAGAATTTGCATACTTTCCAGAAGGAAAAAGACCAAACCAATAAAAGTGATGACCACAATTTTAAAATCTGTATACCCAATTGAAATCACTTTAATATAATGTGATATATGACACAACCAGGGCTGGATTTACTTCCTGAGAGGCACTTTGGCAAACATTTATTGTTGGGCCCCAATTCACTCACTCAATAATTTCAGTACGCTAAAGCTGAAATTTTTAATAAATTGGTTGACTTTTTAATCAGATGTACCCCAGATAGTGTTATTAGTTTTTCCAGTATGACAAGTTTCTATAGTTATTTATAGTTTTATAGTTACATAGTTAACTTCTTTTGCTTTTTGACTGTTGGCTAGGTGAAGCAAACTATTTGAATATACCAACCTGAAACATACATAGATTTAAACAGTATAGAGTAACTCTGGTTTTTGGGATGCTTTGGGGTCTGAGTAGCTACCTGCTTTGCCTTAGTTTTCATCCAACCTTCGCTACGTGAGGCAGAAATCTACACTATATGCTACATTAGTTTTCATAATGATGCTGAACAAGATTTAATGTATTTAATGTATGTATCATGTTACACCTGATATCTAACTGCTTAATAAGACCAGTATCTGCAATAGGCCTGTAACGATTAGTCAGTTTAATGACTGGTTTCTTGACAGAGGATTAATTACCCACTTCTTCAATAATCAATTAAATTGATTTAGTTATTTATCAAACTCACTGGGATCAACTCAAAGTCTTGTTAGTTTAGCTTCTCAGATGTCAGGATATGTTACTTTTATCTGTTTATTATCCTTTTTTATATCACAATAAATTTGGACAGCAACTCTAATTTGAAGATGTCAACTTGCATTTTGGAAAACACATTTCAAATTGTTTTTGTCTAAATTAATAATCAATTTTAAAAAAAGCTAATAAAAATTATCAGCTGCAGGCCCAATCGTCACCCAAGAGAGTTGTGTAATACATCCCTATCTGACATCACATGACAAAGTGGAACTACTTCACCATAGTGTAAAAGCAAGGATTTGTATCCTCTAGGTGATTTTTGTGCATTTGGCACTGAAGATATGTTGCTGATGCTCTCATCTGGTGGCAGTAGGTAAGAGAGTCCAAACAATTAAAGAGACAGATTCCATCTAGATCATGTAAGAACAGACATGATCTCACACACACATATAAATTCATGCAAACACACATATGGGCTTGAAGTGCTGCATCCCACTTCAGACATCAAAGCTTCTGAATCATACACTTGGAGGAATATTATTTATAGACCACTCTCGTGGTGAATGCTGTAGCCAGCACCTCACAAACAGCATGACAAAAAGAACATACACAGTCACACTTGTGCATGTTTCAAACACATTTGTCGAATGACCTGTGATTTAATGTTTTTTTTTTCTCTTTTCACTCTGTTATCCGTGGATTCATGCAGAGTTCTCATTGAGATTATTTTGAATTTGTTAATATGGAGAAATTATTCTGGGGGAAAGTGGTGAGTGAGAATATGGAAGGAATTAGTCCTCAGCATAAACCTCGTGCTTGGTTCAATCAATGTTCATTTGCTGCTGTGCTCCCTAGAAAAGATGGCAGCTGTGTGGGACTGAGTCAATTGGTCCTATTAATTGAGTGGGTCTTGGCTTGGTCTTAATCAGGTTAGGGCAAGAGCCCTGCTCATCAGATGGACTGCCTGGTCCAGCACTCTGCATAAACTGCCAGTAGCCATGCTAACACCCTCTCCTTCTTTCATGCTTCATTCAAAAAGCCAAAAGGACATTAAGTGCATGAAGAAGGACCAACAAACTGATTCCTGGATTATTAGTGAATGTCATTATCATACTGTCAAGAAGAGAATTAGCTCTATTGTTGAAAACAAGCAAAAAATGTCATTTTGTTTGGTGGACTTGCTATGTTTCTCAGATAAAACCAAATAAAATAAGCTGGGAATCAGGACTTCACTAATTTTGCACAAATGTCAGCACTGATTTGAAACTTCTGCACTGAGTTGCAGAAGTTTTAAATCAATAAAAATGTCATTTAGGTTGCTGGACAAAAAGTTCTTTGTATTTTATTTTAGTATAGAAGAGAGTGTGGCACTGTTTTATCATGTTAAACATAATTTTTACATCCAGCTTTGAATAAAATACTCTCTTTGCACCAAAGCCTATTTGCTCTCCTCACACAGAAATGAGGTGTATTATGCTTTCTCAGTCTAACAGCTGAGATAAGTGTCAAATTATCTGACAATCTTCTGTTCTCCACCCATCACCCCTCCCTTCTGTTTCCCGTCCTTCATTAGTTGCCTCCCACCTTCCCCTTTTGTTTTTCACATCATTTTTTTTTTTGCAAGCAGGTCTATGTGCATATGTGTAAGTGAGAAATCAAGTTCACATTGCTCAAAGCTACAGACAGGAAAACTTGTTACCACTTCCTTGTGCCTGTGTTTGTGTATTTGTGTGCCCGATTATGTTTGACAGCACAGATTAATGGTGAAGCATGGTCGTGTCTCATGTGCGTTTCCCCTGTGGCTCTTTTTGCTTAACTCCCCCCACTCCTGGCCTTTTGTCAGGCAGGAACAGATGTAATGATAGGCCTAATAATGACTAGCCTAGGCTCTGTCACTTTATGGTATTAGCAAGCTGCACTCATTATATTCTACACCAAATAAAAAGGCTGAGAATCTACATCAGTGCTGCAAGCTCTATGAGGATGGGTTTAGGCACAGCAGTAATTTGAGCTGAAGTGGATGTAAGTATGGAAACATGCTCCCAATGATAATTGGAACATGCTAATATGTTGCAGATACAATGGGTTCGTCTCAAATTTCATACTTCTGCACTTTCTGTTTTGTGGACATAGGTTTACTTATTTTTATAAGTATGGTTACATGCAGTGTACTACAGGTACCTGGATGTTGTCGCTTAGCTTACTCATAACAATCAAAAAGCACACCCTCAGTGGTCACCATCATGGCTATGTAGCTAAAGTGAAACATGCACCAATTTTCAACCAGTATGAGCTAGCTAACAATGAAAGAGATTTTCCAGGCACTGATGTAATATGTTGTGCTGTTTGCTGTTTATTTGCTTTAAACTGTTTTCACTGTCTAAGAATTTTGTATCATATGTTTGGTCAGTGGCTTGGCATACAGTTGATAATAGCGGTCAAAAATTGCAATCACCACTTCTGATAAATGCAAATGTTTGAGATAACTCTAGCCTGTCAAAATTCAGACTACACAAATATCGTAGTGTGTGTAGTTGGTGACCACCTGGTGACCTCTGGTTACTAGGGAAAAATGTGTATTCCCCCACTGGTTGAATGGTTGGTGACGCTGAGTGAAATCTGTCACACCAAAAACCTTCTTGTGGTTGTTTTGGTTGGTAGCAGATTGCCACGTTTGCCCATAGTTTGCACGGAAGACACCAACTTGTTTGCAAACACTTGCTAACTTACCACGGAGTAGCAGTGCCTGTGTGACTGCGGCCTTAACAGACTAACATTTACACTGAAATCCACCTGTGTGTTCACATCAATAGGTAGATCTGGATGGCTGAATTCTCTGATCCTGGTTCTCCCCGAAGTCTCTACCTCTTAAAAGGGAGTTCTTCCTCCCTGCAGCTGCCAAGTGTTTACTTACAGGGCATTGTTGCGATTTTCCAACTAATGTTGTCCTGTGCAAGCAAGGCAAGCAGTGCTTGTCTAGGGAAATCTAAAAATAAAAATCCTTTAAAACATACCAAAGAAAAGAAATGTCTCTCCTTTCATGTCAAACAGTGTTCTGTCATAAACTTTCTCTCATACCTGTTTAAATACATCCTTTAAATCACTGACATCTTGAAGCAGTCTCTGAACTCAGAATTAATAAGGCTTCATAATGTAGCCACTAAAATCTGTATGGGTTAGGCGTTCTCACAGGCATGTCCGTACCCCGTTAGCAAAGGCTGGAGCTTGTCAAGCTGAGAGGCCAGCAGCTTGCAACTTGCTGTTTGCGCATGCCCATTGGAATAAACCTCTGGTGTGACGGGAAATGATTAGCGTGCCAGACAAGCTGCCGCCAGCTCTGCTTTCACTGCTCTGAGATCAGTTATGAGCTGCGCTTAGTGTGGAAACAGATAGCATTAGCAAGTAAAAGAGCACTCTCATTTATCATCGTAACAGATAATACTGATCCATATATGTGGAACATTTTGCTGCAGAATAAATACTTTTATTATTGATACTTTAATACAGTTTTATGTGTAGTGAGGTGTTCATAGTATTTTATTGCTACCTTTGCTAAAGCAGTGGTTCTAAAAATTTCCTCCTCCATTTTTCATTGTCAGCTAATAGTGAAAAGTTAGATAGTAGTAATAAAATTCTAAAATTCTGCAGGAAGATGTACGAGAAGAGTGCAGCAAGAGGCTGGCAGAGTGTTATATTTTATTCTGGTCCAATTTATCTTGTTAAAGACTAAAGGAAGTTTTATTTTTATTTTATTTTATTAATTTTTTTTTTGGGGGGGGGGTCATAGTCTCTTCTTACCTTCCTGTAAAAGTTGTGAACTGGGACTGTATAAATGAAGTGGAAGAGTTACATTGGATGGAAATATTTTAACTCTATATTAGAATGTTATGGAATAATAAATCATTCTGAAACTTTTTACTTTTGGAGCAAGTATTCACAAGAGTTTTTTATATCTGGGATATCTTTTTTGTGGCTTGTTACTGATCAACATGTGTGAAAACTTTTTAGGTTAAATTCTTGATAAACGGCAGATTTAAATGACCAGTGATCTTGGATCCAATATAGGTCTGGCTTGACAGATAATGTGTTAATGTGTTATCTTGCTGCACGGGTGAGTGGAAAACAGTGGAGTGAGTGAGACAAGTGGTAATCAACAGTGTGGTAAATTTAGTTTAATTGACAGCAGTAAGATTCACATTTTCCTTTGGTCCAATTAAAAAATAGAAAAGTACATATACATTTCTTCCCCTAAAAGTTATGTGAATTGGAACAACAACACACATGAAATTTAAAAATAAATAAATAAATAAACAAGTGAATTCCTTGTTCCTGAATGTAGTGTGATTGTGCTGTAGCTCATCATATGCATCTTGTTATTACCAAAGAGGTGGAACGGGCAGAAAGGCACAGAAAGTGGGAGCAAAATAGCCAGATATCACAAGGGGGTAGATGTGGTATGAGTAAGTATGGGTGGGTAATGAAAATGTGGCATGAGTACTGGCATGAGTAGTTGCAGATATGATCAGAATACAAAATTGGAAGGGAAGAAGATGGGCAGATTTGGGTTTAAGAAGATATATATCCCAAATAATAGCAATAGAGAAGGCCATTTTTATTTCAGGGAGTGAAATAGTGCAGTTTTGTCAAAACCACTGAGGTGTCTTATTTATGCAGGAGACGTGCCTTGGATGCAGAATGTGATACACCAGGGTTTTTCCATTAGTGATGCGGGTCTGTCATAACTATTCATTTTTCAGCATGAAGGGTTACAGTTGTTGTAACAGAAACCACACTTTTCCTAAACCTAACAGGATAGCTTTTAGTATCTGAACCTAACCAGCAAGTGGAAGTAAAAGGAAATCAAAAGTGAAAGTAAAGATGGAGTAGAGATAAGCACAAGATGTATTATGCTTATCTGTTGTCTTTGATAGTTAGAAAAATTTGCTGGATGGTTGACTAACCTACTGCAAAAGAAACCTATGTACTGGTTCAAAAAGAACAAAAAACAAACTAAAATAAAACAATAAAAACATCTAAATATGACACAAATCTGCAACTTGTACCACTGCCACCCCTTCAGCATTCTAAGACATACTTTGGAGGTCTACAAAATGGGATTTTTATCTCATGACCAATATTGCCGTGGCCAGCATGTCAAGGCACTGGCACCAACAGACAACTTTGTGCTTGACACTGAGACACAGGAAAAGGCATTAGGTGAGAATGAGAATGTGTTGGAGCTTTACAATGTACAGTAAACTTTTGGAAGCTCTGTTTGTTTCTCTTCACATTGTGCTGCCTGTATACATAGTTATAGCTCACACAGTCATACAATACCTGCTTTGTCAGCTATGTGGAGTGTAAGGAGAGGAGAAATAATGAAAGTATCAATTAGGTTTGCTCTTGAGCTCATTTATAATGTTGAGAGCTCTCGGTAAAGTAAGCACGTCTCCATCGAGAGCTCATTTCATTATTTCTGAATTTAACAGTCTCCTTTTTGCACTCATGCTGCGCCTGCAGTCAGATTATGAAGTTGATAATCAATGATGAGAGAACTTGTCTCTCTTACTGAATTACAGTACTGTGCAAAAGTTTTAGGCAGGTGTGAAAAAATGCTGTAAACAAAGAATGCTTTCAGAAATGGAAGTGTTGTTCATTTATTTTCATCAATCAACAAAATGCAGTGAATGAACAAAAGACAAATCTAAACCAAATCAATATTTGGTGTGACCACCCTTTGCCTTCAAAACAGCATCAATTCTTCTAGGTACACTTGCACACAATTTTTGAAGGAACTCGGCTGGTAGGTTCTGCCGAACATCTTGGAGAACTAACCACAGATCTTCTGTGGATGTAGGCTTCCTCACATCCTTCTGTCTCTTCATGTAATCCCAGACACACTCGATGATGTTGACATCAGGGCTCTGTGGGGGCCATACCATCACTTCCAGGACTTCTTGTTCTTCTTTATGCTGAAGATAGTTCTTAATGACTTTGGCTGTATGTTTGGGGTCGTTGTCCTGCAGTTTGTGAATTG
>VUQS01001947.1:47194-69694 GCA_015108495.1 Heterochromis multidens | reverse complement strand
ATATATAATATATATATATATATATATATATATATATATATATATATATATATATATATATATACACACACACATATATACACACACACACACACACATATATACACACACACAAAATATTAGGGTTGATAATTGATCATTCAAAAAAATAATAATTTTAACTGTTTCATCTTTTCAACAAAACTACAGCCCAAAAACCTAAAACATTCAGTTTCCTGTAACACATGACAATAAGATGCTGACAATAATATAATGGTAGTATGCATTTGATAACATTTAGCATTACCAGAAAAAGGGGTGTTTTGGTTTACACGAATGTGACGATACAATGGATACTCCCAACAAACCCCACATAACAGACCACACACCTCCCACCCCTCCTTACTTATCTAAACTAGAGCATGACATCATCCCCTTTATGTCCTTCAGAGTAAATGATCTGTCCTCTGGGATCACAGTAAGGCTTTAAGCAGCTCAGAGTCATATCCACTCAACACCACCTCGAGTGGACAAATGACCAACTGTGTCTCAAATCTAGCATGCTGCTACAGCCCCCCTTACAGAATCACAGAGCTTGATAAAAATCAAACAGAGAGCATACAGCAACAGCATACACTCCAGTCCCCGGTCTGGCCTTACAGACCACACCCTGACTGAAACACTGCCAGCCCTGAAGTCCCTGAACAGTGCATACCGTACATTAAGCCCATCAATATTTCCTGTATTATGTGTTCACTCTAACACGGATGATCTCTGCTCTTGAGTGAAATCTTTAATTGTTTTCAAACACATACATTCCCGAGTTGTGAGTCTCTTGACTAAGTTACTTATGAGTAACATAATCAAACACAGATGGAGGCTTTAGAGTAATGATCCTTGTCTTGAGAGGAAGGTCTAAATGTGGAACAAATAATCTATGTTTGGGAAAGTATGGGTGTGAGTCTGACCAAGAGGAAATACAGCAATAAGGAAACTATGTGTTCTCTATTTAATGCTTTTATCAACCGCATAGATGGGTGCCGATAGATGGGTCAACATGAGTGGAAGATGGTTAGAGAGTGAATAAAATCTTCATGCTGACCTCTCTCCGAGGTAATCTCCAATGGCTGTTTTGTTTAGGCCCTCTCCTTTGTAGAGGAACTGAGCAATGTCATCACTGGTATTCTTCAGTAAGTCATTCTCAATCAGGAACTGGATCCCCTGAGAAAGAGATTGAGCCCCAGGTTACATCCTGATTATGAGACTAAGAGGAACAAATCACATTTCTAATAGGGTCATATTATTTTTTATCTACCTTTTTGGGGTCCATGTTAAATTTCTTACGGCCCATGGCCACCTGTTTATTCCTCTGCATATTTTTCCTGTAAAGAGAGAGTTTATACTGTTATTAACAGACATGACCATGATGTAGAATATTTTGTCATATGTCATAATATGATAATATGACAACATGATGATGATAACGATGCATTTAAATATGAATTACTTTATTATCAGTTATTTGTTAATAGTTTCTTGGTCAATCAATTAACTATCTTGCCTATTAGAGCCCGACTAATACCCATTATAAGCTATTCGCTAATATACCAGTGCAGTTATAATGGTACATAGAAGGAAATTTTAAAAAGTATAGAAGAGATAATAGAAACACCCTTCAACTCTGTTAAGAGTGTTGATGTTGCATAGCTTGTCCACCAGAGGGCGTTCTGCAACTTCCCTGCTGGTAACATGCCACAAACACAATCAGCTGATCCAAGCAGAGTCAGGCAGAGCGTAAACAAGTAATCCATGACGACAAAACAAGATTATTTTTAAACTTAAGGACTAAAAACTACATATAAGAAATGTTAGGAGAATCTGTATATTTCCTGTGTCTGAAAGAAGAAGAAAAATATTGGTCGATACAATATCAGTCTGAAAATCCTACATGTGTCGGGCTCTCTCACCTATGTTAGAAAATGGTGAAAAATGCTTGCTTAAATATGTGGCTAAATCAATAAATAATAAATCAACCAACAGTTTTTTGCAGATATACTATATATGAAGTAGGAACAAGAATTAGCAGCTCTGAAAAGTCAAATTAGTAATTACCTAGTTAAAGATATAAATTTGAAATGTGTCAGTTTTACATAAACTGAAACACATTCGATTTACTTCCACATACCATAAAAACAAGCAAACATATAAATTTGAAAAGAATGAATCAGCCATTTTTGGTATTTTTTTGGAGTTAGTTTATGCACAAGTCAGACCACTGCAGTGAATGTTTTCACGTATCTCAGCGTCTTTCCCCTTTTTCTTCCCCATCTAAAAAGCTTTCTTGTCTTCCACCTCAACTGTGGCGACAACGTGTTGATCAGCCAGAGTTGTTAAAGGTTAGCATGGATATGGGAATGTCATTTCTCAGGCTTTGAGTAATTCAGGGGTCAAAGTGCACTCCTAGAGTCCACTGTCACCATGGTTACATTTCCATCTCCACTTCTTCCCACTGATTCACTCACACTAGCGTTCTGTTAGCTTTTGTCAGCCAAAGTCCAGCAGTCATCTGAACAGCAGTAACACACACTAACTATCATATACCATCTTCAATCAATGGATCACAGAAAAATCTGATCATAAACACCCCTAATAGGGTTTTAGGTACCACTGAAAGAGCATTTCAGAAATTTTTAGCAGCTGATGGAATCCCTATCCACTAGAGTAGACCAAACCCAAGCACTCCCTCCCCTGAGACCATCTATTGTCTGCTTCTGCCCATACACCCACTGCATTATTCAGTGAGGCCTCCCATCATGAGGGTGTGCCTGATGAAACATTTAAACTGCCTTAAAAGCATAGCCAATTTGGTGAGATGGGAGGCATGACTTGGCCATCAAACATGAATAATTGACAGCTTCATTTGCTAAGTTAATAGAAGGCAAGCAACTTAGACACAACATAGAGGGAAATGTGTGTGCAGGGGAGGGGAGTCAGCTCTAGTTCTCTTACCTCTCCTCAGTGGAACCCAGGTTCTCAATTTCACTAGTAACTTCTGCTATCTCATTCTTCAGCCGCTGCAAAGGAAAAAAAAAAATATTAGTGTTTAAATGTTGGGAGCAGGGAACAAGTTAATCATCTGTCCATCAATGTCCCTCTAAGAGGCGTGGAAAAGGAGAACCAATGCAAACAACATGCAAAGCATTTGTATAAAAAAAATACAAGGGCTTTATTAAACAGTGCAGAGGGAGAGGTTGAATCATCTTTGTCTGTAAGCCAGGTGGCCTTTTGTTCCATAAATACTCACATCAGAGCAAACAGTTCAATAAAGAGAGCAATGTCACTTTTCTGGCTCTTCAGATGCTGCACATCCAACTCAGTGAGCGTTCCTTAAACTAAAAAGTGATAACAGCTCCCATATCAGAGAAAGTCTGCTTGCATGTGTCTGCTCTGCCAAACAATCCTCTCAATCTGAATTTCACTGGGTGGAGAACATTAGGGGATAACCTCAATACAAATGGAGTAAGTAAGCGTAGAAGTGGATTATATTTTGTGTGGTATTTTACCGATTAATGGCCTCACAGGCAGATTTAGTTGATCAACCCAGACCTGCTGGTGCCAGACTGGCACAGTAAAGGCAGAGGAGGGAGAGGATGACATCAGCTTGATGAAAGTGTGTGAGAATAGACTGCAGCAAGAGAAATCAAATATAGAGAATGTTTGTCTACTAACAGTAATCGTCAAGCCTCTTCCTTTACCACGTGTGACAATGCATTTGTTCTTATACATGATTCCAAATTACTAAGTGTGAAACCACAAAGAGAACATCTGTGTATTCAAGGCCTGCGCAATCACAACACATTCCTCAGATGCTTGTCTGCACAAACAAAGGCTGTGTTCATACAGAAAGTAGAGTGGGTGTGGTGTGGAGGCCTTGACATGCAGGGCCAGCAGAGGAGGGTGTGGGAGACAGCGAGGAGGAGAGGGGTCAGTGTGCAGAGCACCAAGAAGGTGACGAAGCATGCCGCAGCGGCGGCCGTAGAGGGGGAAGGGCAGTGATGTGGCCTAGGCTCATAAAAAGAGAGGGTGACGGATCACGCCTCAAGTGTCCATCAGGACCTCAGGAAGCTGATTCACCCACTGGGACTTCTGTAAGCCATGATAATTCATGCCAGGGCATGACAGTCTTTCACCTGTGTGAGCTATTTGCTTGTTATTGTTGCTTATTGTGTGACAGGACTGACCTGAGCGTCGAGCTAGATTCATCAGCTATGCTCTAGGCTCAAGTTAGAAGCCAGAAAACATCACCATGGGCAGGAATCAAATAAACCACTTTATGGAAATTCAGCAGAGCTGATTTGAATCCTGGCTCTGCTTGTAAATCAGGAGGGATATTTTACTGGCTTCCTGCACACATGCAGTCATAAGAGCATAATCATGTTTTATCGGTTTGTCAGATTCAGATAACTTTATTAATCCCGAAGAAGGGCAATTCGTTTGCAGCTTACCCACACAACCTACAGTTCCTCAACACTAATCACAAACACTGTTGCATAAAGCACAAAAAAAAAAAAAAAAATCTAAATGGCCCCTGTCAGAGTTAAGTGATCTAATAGCCAAGGGAATAAAGGATTTTAAAGTATCTATTTGTTGTACACTGGGGTACAAGGTAGCGGTGACCTGAGAGCAACTTCCTGAACTTAGATGACAAAACATGGATGGTTAATAATGTTTTTTGCCTTCTTTATCACCTGATTTCTCCAGAGTGAACACAACTCTCTCTCTACCCGACCCCCATGATTTTGGAGCAGGTGTTAACAATGCTGCTGAGGGAGTTTCTGTCCTTAATAGATAAAACACTAAACCAGGGGAAAACATTAAAAGACTTTCAATAAATGAACAATAAAAATCAAATACAATTTCCTTCTTAACATTAAAAGAGTTGTTTAGAGTGATTAGACACCACAGGCAAAAAAAATAACAACAATAATAAAAATGTTTTGTATTTTAAGATCTGTACATACAATTTTTTGCCAATACATCCTTATCTAGGATTACCTGAATGTCCTCCAGCAGTTCTTGCTTGCGCCGGCGGATATTCTCCAGCTCCTGCTGCTCCTCTGGAGTGAGGTCGTCCGGCACTAGGGACACACGAGAAGGAAGATGAAGGGTTAGAACACCTTTATACCAGTGAAATACTGTCTCTGTGCGTGAGGGCTGGTGAGAACCCACTAGGGTTAAAGTAACATACAAGTCACGATCAAAGGGTGTACGTAAGGCTATATGCAGACTGAGGCATACCCTGCAGACGTGTCTCCACAGATATTACAATACAAGTGCCCTAAACGTGCATCAGTCCTCCACACGGAAAAGAAAGTAATATAATCAGCAGGGTCCATAGCTGACCATGTGCATGCCCACTACGGAGCATAATCCCAGCCCTTTTCTATGCATAAATTTCCCCGAAGCATATCTCAAATATTCCTTGAAATCAAAAGGTGATTAAACACATGTAGCAAGGAATGTGGAATATGCTACAAGGAACAAGGAAAGCCAGTGGTGAGTCATGAAAAGACATTTTTCATCTGCAGGCATTACTGTAGAGATAAGCATCAGAGAACAGAGGAAGTCTTCCTTTGTTAAAGCATTAGTTTTGACTTAAACATGCCTTTACATTACAAACACTAAAGAGTGCAAAACACCTACACCAACAGAGTGACCCAAGTCAGCAGTGGTCACGTGCGGTTCAAACAGGAAATCAGCTACTGTGTGACAAAAAAAAAATGGCAGGTCAGCCAATCAGTGCTGAGCATCAGTGCATAAGTAGCACAAATGTGACAGGTCTCAAAGTGCTGCCAGTCCGCCTGCCACTCACACCTTAGATAGTTATAATTAGCTGCGTGCCAAGGAGTGAGGGATGGGCAGCATCCTGGTTGATGGACAATGTGCCTGTGCATCCACGTGAGCAAAAACTTGATGCACTGAAAGAACAAACATGGACACTAACAGTAAGAGCACTGTAAGCATAGCAGCAGTCCAAACACAGTCTCAGTTTCATTTACTTTACTTAGAACATTTAAACTACAATGTGTCAATGTTCTCTTTTAAAAACAGTGATAGTTTCTTAATAAAATGAGGTGATTCTTTCAGAACTACTTGATAAGCAGGTGTCTTAAGACCAAGCATAACCTTAAAATGCAGTAATAATGGCTATAATATATATATATACACACACACACACACACACACACACACACAAGCCCTCTGCTCCACTGCTTATTAAAACCTGGAGGAGCAGCAGTGCCTACCAAAACCTTGAGAGAGAGAGAGTCAGTCAGCAAGAGACAGAGTGAAGAGTCCCGCTCCCACTGGGTATGTGGTTTTTTTTTTCTGGAGTTTTTTTTTTTTTTTAAGAAGAAGGGGTGAAATCTAAAATGATAAAGCTTGCTGCAACATCAGCTTAGCTAAAACTGATCCGAGAGCCAGTGAAACGGTGTTGAAGAGAGAGTAAATGAGTAGAGCCTGGATCATTAGCATTGCTCAATAATGTAGCTGGGGGGTAGGACAGCACCACTCAAGGCCACAGGCTTTCTGAGCGGCTAATTTGGACCCGTCTTGTTTATGGGTGTAGCAAGCAGGCCCCTCAAGATGACTGTCAAGCTGAGGCTCGCTCCCCAAACTAAACAAACACAAATGAATACACACCAGTTGAAATCCAAAACATGCATGACTGATCAAGCATATTCCGAAGCACATCCATAGATGGTTCACTACTGTAACTTCTTAGCAGCTGGGTTTTGAAGTTTGAACGCTGTTATTTAGCGTCTTCTGTGATGTAATTTTACTTAGAATACTTTTTTACGGACCGTTTTAGGTAAAATACAAAGCAGAAATTAACACGTGCATTTTTGTTATGTGTGAAATATAATATAATGGTTAGAGCTAAAGCAGGCAGTCTGTTAATGAAGTGATGTATTTTTACTTGCCATTTAAAGTTTTTGGTCATGTTTGATGCAAAATCACAAGAGTTGTAGTTTCTCATTGATTTTAACCTTTTAGTGATTTTTAAAATTATTTTTAATTGCTCTCTTATTAGTGTCTACTGCATCTTCATCTTTGGATCTGAGGCATTTTAATTGTTTATTTCTTCCTTCATTCATTCTGGCAGCCCCCCTTCCATTTTGATTTTGGATGTTCTTTACTTTGCTGATTGACCTAACAGTGCTTTGCATTGTCATGCCTATGTCTCCTTACCTTTTCCCCATTACAATCAGTGCTGTACTGTGTGCATATGTAAACCTGTATTTACATTTGCTGCACAGTGTCTCCATCAGCACAATGTAGTGTACAGAACACACAAGGAGATGGGGTATTGTCTAGCAGAAGAGTTGTTGTGGAGGATCAGACAACCTGGTTAATAAGACAGTGTCTTGATTGTATTTGTTTTCCATTTGTCTCTCATCGTTTGCATTAAAGACGCTCAGCGGTAATTAAGCCACTAAGTGAAACTGAAACAGGCGAGTCATGGGGTGAGCTCCAAAGCAGCATTATGAGATGAGAACAACAGGCACAGAATGACAAGAGCTTGGTAGAACAATGCACGGAAATGGAAATCCCCCCATCAGGAATATCCTATTGTACCAGAAAGACAAAACTAGAATAGACAAAAAGAAAAGAAGGAAATAAAACCACAATGTTGGACTGATGCCAAGTGTTTAGCATAATATAATGAAAGGATGACGTTTATTGGTGCATATGTGTACCAATATTATAAAAAGTATAAATGCAGGCCAGTCAGGTATACACCGTGTGTGGGAGGTTGCAAGGTGAAAGAGAAAAAATAAGACAGAAAGGCACATAAAAAGATACATGTTAAATCAATACATATGTAGCAATGCACTGATACTCCAGAGAGGCTGGGATTATGGCCTCTGGAGTATAAAGTGTGTGTTTTCAAAGCAAACACCTCTCCCAAAGTCTTGTCCTCTTAGCTTTAAAACTAAAAATCAAGTCAATTTTTAACTTTACTGTTTTCAAGTGTATGTTTTACTTGCAGCCAAGGGAGACAAATGCATTTAAACCTAAGAAATCTTTTGTCTGAACCAATTTGGGGCTATGAATCAACAATTCTTGTCTCAAGTTTTCATATACATTTATTGATATTGATATTGAATAACTGAAAAAATGCCCATCAGATATCAGACAAGCATTTAAAGTATATGGAACAGAGAAAAAGAGCAAATCCTCACATATGACACACATGATCAACACACCTCAGGGGCTTTTGCTTGATAAATTGCTTAAATTAATCATGTTCTGTTCTGTGGGTCTAAATAATGTGTATTCTCATTTCAGCACTAATATATGCCTAATTAAACAGAGTATACATAAAACCTCACATAAACCATGTTTTCATTCAGCAACTCCCTCACAACACCTCCCTCAGAAGGTCCAAGAGAAGGGTGAAGTCCCTTCATCAGCTTCTCTTGGATTCCCCTATTTGGTCTACCTTACTTCCCCCTTCTCCCCCCACTTACCCAATGAACCCCAGCAACAAATCAATGGCCAGGGATAAACACAAATCCCCTGTAGAGGTGACTTATAGAAAACAATTTGAACCTGTGGACCCCTCTTAGGCAGTCCTACCCAGCCTTTTTACTGTATGGTTCTAACCTCAAACCTCCTCTGTCTGGCAGTCAATTGAAATTAGATTCCAAGGTAGATGGGAGGGAGCTGCAGAGATTCAGGTAGAGTGTCAGGAGTGACGATTCTACGCTGAAGGAATACATCACTGAATAAATTCTGTCTGCTAATGGTAACAATGCTGCAGCATTTAAAAGGAAACTGGTGTTGTAATTGATGAAAAGGAGATCTTTTTACTTTGCAGTGTTGTACTTTAACATTATATTAGTAGTTACTAATACTATGATTGAAGAGACAGATTTTTTTTTTTTTTTTTACATTTTATGAATTACTGGAAAATCACTAAATATGTCTGTACATGTCCAGGGAGCAAAGTCAGCATTTGTCTCATTCTGATTAATATATGATATCTTTTGATCACACATAGCAATCTTATGGCACCCAGTGATCTACAAAAATAAACATGATGTACAAGATCTAATGAGAGCAAGTTGGAGAAGACACAGAGATGAGGCCTTGGTTTCCTCAGGGGAAGACCTGGGCCCGGGGCTTGCACTGGGGAACTTTGGGAGGTGGCAAGAGAGTTAGAGGAGCTCGGTTGAAGAGGCTGTGAAGGAGGAGGAGGTGGGTAAGACCAGGGCCTTGTGCTGAGTGAGCCCTCAGAGGGCTCCATCCCCTACTTCCAGATTTAGTGAAGGGGGGGGTGCTTTTGCATTACCTCTTTCTTTATTCTACTCATCTCCCCCTTGCTCTCTCTCCCTAAGTCTCCAGTTCTGTCTCTTACTCTCTCTGGTCATGCTAATTGCTCCCAAGGTCAGATCGTCGGCTGCTCTCCACCAAATGCCCACCCCCAGCCCTGGCTTTGAATGGCATGTTTTGATCAGGCCTAATTTGATTGGTCGACGCTGTCTGGGGTGGACAGGGACAGCACTTTACAGCCCACTGCTTTTGATGTGTGTGGATGTGTGCATGTGTGTGCGTGTCAGGGTGATGCATGTCAGGTTATGAAGTGTCTGTGGATGAGTGCATGAGAGTGTTACACGTCAGTAGGGAAGTGTTTTTTGAGGGGTGTCAGAGTGTGTAAAGGGGAGTGTGTGTAAAGGGTGGTTTATGTCATGGGCGAGGGTGATTTTGTGTACTTGAGTGTCAAGGAGAGTTTGATGTGTTTTGATACAGCATATGGCAAGGATATTGGGAAATGTGGGCTGACATGTGTTGAAATGCTGCTGTTCAAATGGCAACCTTCGTGTTGTCGATACCTGACAAAACTCAAAATGTGCAGTGTGTATCACAATATTAGTTCTATTAATAAACTGCACTTTTGATAAAGATTACATGTTGGGTGAATTGTTAACTCTCTAATTAACCCATAGTAAGTCCTGCATGCTGATTTTTATATAATGAATCAGACCAACAACTTAAAAGTTAGAATAAAATTAAAGTCACATGAATATAATCATCAAAGATTATTGATATTGTATTTGATGTGATTGGTTAGGTTACCCGTGGCTGTACTATAAAAATGCTGAAAATTAATTTGATCAGTTTTAATGCTCAAAGAAACTGTAACAAACTCATTGATCATGGAGTATGGGAACTTTAATGGGAACTTCTTTCCAGTGCTAAAATGTCTACCACAAGTTCTTTGTTTCTTAATTTGTTTATCTAAAACGCCAAGTTACAACAATATTTGTTAAAATTATATAAAATGACAAAAATCTGCAAATTCTTCAGCTGAAAAAAGCTGGAACCATCATATCAGCAGTAATTGGCTTAAATTTAGCGCATTGACCTAAAATACTAAAAGGAACTTGAATGGCAATGTGGCAGATCTGAAGTTGGAATAATAAAATCCATGGTGTTATACTAATGACAGAAAAATTGTTTGAAAATGCAGAGCAACTTTTTAAAAGGAGAAGTGTATTTGAACTCTGCACACCACTTCCATGTAAAGCCAATGGAAAGGAACTTTGGTTTTAACTCGTTTCACCCCTGTCCTGCCAGCTGCCTCTGGATTCCATAAATGTTTCCCTCCCTGGGGTTCAGAAACAGCAACATCCCTTCTGTGGGTCTCCCTGCCTTAGCTACACTCAGTTCCCCAGTGAGTGCTAGTGCACTAGGTACAGTAGGAAGTCCTAGCATTTCAAACAGGCCATGTGTGTCTGCTATCTGACAGCAGCGCTGATCCGGCCCCTATGAGTGAGATTGATAGGGCCTGTGATCAGGGACGCCGCGCTCCCTCCATCGCCGGCGAGATGGATCACATCACACTGCCGTCTCCTCCGCTTCCAGGATAAATGAACTGAGGGGGAATCTATCACTCCCCACGAAAGAGAGGGAGAGAGATCGAGGGACAGAATACCTTACAGAGATACTGAGGAGGATGCAGAAGTAGGAAGGGTAGGAAAAAAGGTGGGAAGTAGAAAAAAAAAAGCCCAGCTGAAACTGAAACTGAAACAGAAGGAATAGTGCAAGGAATAAAAAGTGATTTGGAGAGAGGGAAAAAAGAGAGGTAGAGAAAAAAAAAAGGTTGTATGATGGAGACAGCTCCAGCGGCCTGCTGCTAGGTCAGCCCCCTTTCTTGCCCCCAGTCCCCCTCACAGGTTAGGTGTTAGGGTGTGGGCTTTTTTTGTGTTCGGCTGTCAGCCAGGTATTTGTCACCATGAGCGATCTGATGCTCTGCTGAATCAATCACACAGGAGCGCTGTGGGTTGTGTGTGCTATATACATGTGTCTGTGCGTGTCTGAACATGAAACCGTGTTTGTGCGTATAAATACATGAATATATGTGCATGGAGGCGCAAAGCCGCAAAAAGAAGCACATTCCTCTCAACAGGAGGCCATATTGAACATGCTCTGCTCTTACTTATAACGGGAAAAGAAATGTGTTTGGTCTAGAACAGGTGTCCTCAAACTTCTTCTTTTTGTTTTTTTATTCTTTCCAGTGGTCACAATCACTACTCAGCCCCTAGACTCCTCTTTCCTCTCTCCTCTTGCTCATTTGGCCTGGCATAAATTAGTCTATGTCATGGCTGATTGGGAATAGGCACCTTATTGCATTAGGCCATGGCTTATTAAGCAAATGCTCTTAAGACAGGCCTTGCTTAACTGGGTGACAGCTTCTCAATTAGGTCGTCTGTGAAAAATACCCAAGCTAATTGCCCCCAAACGTGAGCTTGAGAATTGGATTAGAACTTATTTTGTTTGACTTGTGTGGACATATTTTCCTTTTGAGTTGACAGGTGTCATGGAGCTCAAAGTGGCTGTGCATGCATCAGTGACTGCTGAGGCATTTGTAGTTATTTAGACACCCCCTTTTATATTATTTGTGTGTGCGCTCACATAAGACACTGCATTTCAGAGTGTGTTTATGCATGTGTGTGAACAGATAACTGACACATTCTGCTTTTGCCGGATATAGTGCTTATGAGATCCCCTTCTTCTCCTCTCCGGTTGAAATGACAGCTTCAAAAACCTTTCCTCAATGATAATAAGTGACTGATTGGTGAGTCCTTAACTTCCTCTGCCTCCTCCAATAATCCCAACATGGCTCTCAAGTGGCTCTAGGCTGTCTTTATGAGTGCCTGCTTGCGTACTTTATGATTGCCTGATGTGAAAATGGCAACGGTGGTATGAGGGGGTAATTTGTCGGAACCCAACAAAGAAATGTTGTAACAATTAATCACGGGGTGAATACAGAAGAACGAGGTAATTATGTTCATTAAGTGGCGAGCACAAGAGCAATTATCTGGCATCAGCTTGGGTTGTTACAGTCATGTCAGGCCGAGATGTTGTAATAACTCAGTGCTTTCAAAGGGTTATCCCCTCTCATTTAATACAGTGCGATCAGTAAGGAAATGTATGTATATACAATATATAGCACAATGGCCACAGTTTTGTCACATGGTTGAGAAGCTGTGCTGCCTCATGCCCTTGAGTTTCTACACAAATTCTGTGAATTGTACATCAGTACTAATAAATACACTATGAATGTGACTGTCATTTGCTTCTCCTAGATCTCCATAAGAGAAATGCATTATTGTTATACAATATATGTAGTGTACTGGCAATTTTAGCCACTTTCACTGTGTTTATTGTGAAGAGTACCCACTTGTTCCAAAAAAATAGAAAAAATACCCTCAAAATTAAATATCCAGCTATAAAAATAAAATATTCCTGAAAATGCTAGCTGTTGGAATGTGTTTATATTACTTCCTGAGGGAATTCGTTGCTGTTCATTGCTGTTGCTGTTTAAATCCAACACACTGTTTAAATTGCTCCATCGGCTGACACAGAAGTCACCCAGATGACTGCTGCTGTGGCTATGCATAATGACCACTCTGTGTGCTACTTACTGGACATACAGCTGAACACTTTGTCTAACATCTGTTTCAGCTCCGCTACCTAATTCTTCTTTTCTTTTTAAGCTCCTTATTGTATTATTGTTATATATTATTGTATAATATTTATATGTTTTATTTATTGAATCGCTCTTTTCAGGTTCTTTGGCTGCTGTAACACAATAATTTCCCAACTTTTGGAATTAATGAAGTATTTATTCTTTTACCTCTTCATCTTTGTCTTTGTCTTCTTCGTCACCTTCCTCTTCTCCCTTTCCTTTTCTTCTTTGTCTTCATCTTTTTCATCTTCTTGATGGGAAAGTGCAAGGAATATCAACTTATCAAGTTTTTATTTCGGTGTCCAGCAGTCAGACATCTGCATCCCCCAAACGAATCCAGGTTGAGCTACTGCACCAAACACGATTACTCAGTTAGACAGGTGATTTCTAAAGTAGCATGTGGGAACTTCTCTAAACATTTGGTCATAAATAGCAGTAGACAATAATAAATAATAATTTTGGGAGGTTCACTCACGGTGGCATTGTTGCAGTGTGCGTGTGGCAGTGGTTGGCTGAATCCATTGCCAGGGTATCCTTTCTCTGCAGTCAGGAACATGACAAAAAGAAAAGAGAATCTAAATAAATAAATAAACCATGGTTTGTAGTTTCATTACTTGGATAAATAAAGTAATTGAACTACATGAATCACTATTCTTGTAGTTGAGGACAAGATATTTGCTTAATTACATATACTTCACTTCTCCTCAGAACTAAATAAATAATAAAGTGACAGTTTACTGTCAAGCTAGCCTGTCTGTTTATGCTTTGGCTTTTTTAATTAAATAAATAATCAGTGGATTAACAATCACAGAAGGTAGGGATGTAATTTGCCATTTGGTGAATACTTTTTTTTCATATCACTTTTACATGAATGCTTTTTGTAGTGTTAGGGAAATGATGTCATCAGGCATGATGTGAGGTAATAGAAGATTATACCATGTCAGACTGAGGGAGACATGCCAGTAGAAGGCCAGCAAAGGCTAACTGAAATAAAGACTGTTTTACCTTTAAGTACAACTGTGCAGTGATTAATGTGACATGTATAAATGTTAGCATAGGCAGACTGAAGGGTTGAGACCAGATTAATTAAAAATGGATACTGGTAAATGCTATCGTGGAAGGCATTCATGATGTAGCCACAAAAAGTCATTTTAAAAAATCTGCTTCAAGGAAAAGTTGAATCCTGCACTTTCCCTGACCAGTAATGTGTGAAGTGGGCATGACTGTCAAATTACTGGCTATGAGAAGTCATGAAAGGTTGTCAAACTACCGCATTTTTTTCATAATGTGTAGGGAAAGAAGAAGCTGTTCAGCAAACTGACAAGCATATTCTTTTAGTATCATACTGTACATATTAACTAGTTCAGAGTATGACCCAGAGATAAGAGTTCTTGTAGACAGAAAACAGACTCATGACTCATTTCTGCTCTCTCCTAAACACATAGAAAAAGATGAGTTACCACCACACCCGCAGGAAAAAAAAAAACCTGACTACACCTGTATGAAACTCCTACCAATGCTTGACTGATGTATACCTACTCCCCATCTGGCTTACAGTGAGAGAGACCTGCAAGCCCCAGTGAATCTTTAAACAACAGGCTGAAACTTAAATCCTTACTCACAAATCCCAGCCTTGTAGATACAAAACCTGGAAATAGCATTGGGCTAATTAAGCTGATTGGCTCTGTCTGTCCTGAAAGAAGGCTGGCCTGCCAATCAAAGATGGATGTTTCTGCTGTAACAAACTCCAGCAACATCTTTTCTTCTCCACTTGAAGCCGGGGGAAGAATCAACCTGACAGTGGAGCGTGTGATTGGACAGAACTTTGCAGGCTGTAGCTGTCAATCAGTCAGTGAAGAGTTGAGTATTTCTGACCCTTCTCACAATGCTGCACACCTCTGAAGCTTCCAGGCATGAAAATAATAGATACTTAGAATAAGGACTCCCAGATTAATTATACAAACGTGCCGAAAACACGCAGTTCTCCACTTTGTGAACACATTGTGCACTCAGTTCTTTTCTGACATACTCTCTTCTCTTTCTCTGGTTGAGAAAACATCTGCAGGTATCTGTGCTCTCGAGGAGGGCAAGGCAAGAGAAAGATAAATAGCGTGGGCTTTTTATCACCAAAGCCCTCTTGCAAACAGACAATAGCCACACAGGTCTTATTTTAGTCACTGTCTTCTGTGGCTGCCAACCGTCTCAAGCTCCCTCTCTCCCATTTCCCTTTTATTTTCTTGTGTTTTTCCTTGGGCACAGTTTTCTCTCCCTCTCTTCCCTTTTCTTCCCTTCTCTCTCAATTGCAAGCCTATTTGGAGCATGTTTGTTTTCACGCTTTCTCCTCTCGTTCTCAATCTCTCCCTCCCTCTCATTTCCTTTTGCCTTCCCCACCTCCCTCTTCTCCTTCATGTGTGTTTCTGTGTGTGTGCTGTACATCCATCGATGGATGCGAGGCGTGTATAACCTCAGGTAAGCTCAATGAAGCAGCCTGACTAGCCAGTGTGTCTGTGGGAGGCTCTGGCTCATCTGTGCCTGCATCCCTGTAGCCTTAATCTGTGACAGACCATTTCATAATCACAGCCAAGGGGGATTCTCTCTCTCTCTGTGGCTCTCGCTCCTCCTCCACCTCCTCCTCCTCTTCTTCTCCTTCTTATTCCTGTGCTCCTCATCTCCCTCTCTGCCTCTTCCTTCTACTCTTTTTTCCTCTCCCAAAGTGCAATAATTCACAGGCATGCACCCTCCCACAGGCGGATTAGCAGGCGGCGTGCTCGTCCTACATAATCGCAGCACAATGCGCCCATACGTGCTGCCGCCACAGCCACGCCATAGGGCACAATGCATCTGTGCCGTCCCCCCACACCAAATGACATGGGACAAAATGGACCCCATCTAGCTTCCACCACCTTCAGTACAGGCAGGCCAGCAAGAAACCAGCAATCCTATTTGGTCCCCTGTGGACTACATTGGAGCTGGATGCATTAATGAAGAAAGATTGAGTGGATTCTCCTCATACTTTTGGAAACTCTTTGTGTTAGACTTGAAGTTACTTCTTACTAGAGTCATGTAATCAGTATTTTGATGTTTAGTCTTTGTAATTTAAACTCTGAATTAGTTTGTGTCTCCATGTGTTGATAAGTTTGTTACAAGTAAAAAAAAGACAAAGATAAAGAAATAAAGACAAACTGTGGTATGCATTTTTTGATTCCTCATATGACAATTCAGTGAACAGACTTCACTGCACTGAGCTTCTCTTTAAATTCTTCTGTGAGCCCAGCTGACTACAGTGTGTAACATTAACATATTGTAAAAAGGAACAAGCATCTTATGATTCATTTTCAGTGTCAGAATAATAGCTGAGCCGATTAGCAGCATTGTTGCCATTGGAGAGGCAAAACATCATTACGCTCCTCAATCTGTTTGAGTAATTAAACCATTTGGGAGAATAATTTCATGTGTTTGCTGATTCAGTCAGAGGAAAAAAAAACTGCTGTGGAGCACTGCAGCTATATGTAATGTTACATTTATGTATTAGCTTTAAAGGGCTTAAGTGTGAAGCTGTGCACAACTGCTCTGGTAACGGAATGTCAAATAGGATCCATCGCTCCATTCCAATGCGTTTCATATAATACTATAATGAAAGGCAAGGATTTATACCGCATTAGTATCAAGCTCCATCAGATTTAAAGCCATAAATCCATTCTATATCCTCCAAGTTTTCCTCTAACATTTTCCGGGCGCTTAATTTAATTTTCTCTAAAAGTGCCAGGCAACCGCTGTTCTTTGGTGTCAGGTGAATGAAATAATTTGCACATACTTTGTGCCTAAACTGTGGAAATCCTGAAGGCAATTGCTTGCTTTGCTATATCACACAAACACACCAGATCTCCTTTTTCCTGATGCTCTGTTGTTGAAAATGTACTATTAGGCTTACTTTCAAAGTGTGCAACTGGAATAACTGTCACTATCCCATTTGATTTATCCATCTTTATCTAAACCAGATCTGCAATGGTCCTTCTGTAAAAGCCATTCTATGTCTTTCAAGTTCACTCTATAGCATGATACATACATTAATCTCTCCTTCAGCAGGGTCCAAATCAGACCGCTACAGGTTTCTCAAAGACTTGGCCCGTATGTAAAACATAGACACGTTCAGCATGGTATAGCTTCCTCTTCTCCTCTTCTCCCTATCTATTTTGCCAGCTCAGCACAAGCCCACACTGCGGTAATCCCTCACAAGTCAGGACAAAATGAGGGACACAGGGTGGGTTGCAGCTGGAACATGCACGGCCATGCATAAGAGATCTTCTAGATTCTGGCCCTACCTTAGTTTACTGACTGACAGAGAATGAATTAGCAATTATCAAACCTTGTGGCCCAGTATGTAAGCACTTTCCACGGTGTGGGCCTTTTCACACATGCAGGTTTAAACACAAAGGACTTCATTAAAAGTATCACTGCCCAGTGATGCTCACTATATGTAATCCACATGCATGTTCACCCCTTTCTGCTTTGCAGCTCCAAAGAGGCTTGTTAATACTTATTTGTGTAGAAGTAGATGCTGAAATGCACAGCCAGATGAGGACGCATGTATGGTATGAAGATGTGCACATTAACATTTAAGCACATAAGCACTGTTTTGCATGGATATTGATGAAATATTTCTAAGAACATATGAAGTTTTTGTCGATGGTATCACAATGACAAATCTTCTCTTTTTTTAAGGATCTCCTATGATCACATCCATTACAATTCTGGATTTATATGTTTAAATTAATAAAAGAAATGTTGAGAGGGTCAGTGTGGCCTCGTACAGGATAGTGCTGTACATGCATATGACCTGAAATGGTAAGGTTAGATGCTTTTGTGCTAACAACATGAAAGAAAATTGAAATATGCAGTATAAAAGTACAGTATATTCAAGTCATAGGAGTTAATCTTGTAGGTTGGTGGGGCTAAACATCAGTAATGTTATGCTGCTGTTGTCTCACTTTTGGTTTTGCTCGTCTCTCTCGCTTTCTCTCTCCCTCCCTTGCTCATGTCATTCTACTGATTTATGGCTCTGTTTAAGTGAAGGCCACACGTATCTCCAGACGCTGCTATTTGTTTCAACCCTGCTTCATTTTTCCACTCTACCCCCTCTGAAGGCAACAAGGAACTAACAAAAATTAACCCTTGGCTCTTACACACACAGCAAAGTGGGTTTTGTGGCTCTTCCCAGGGTTGTACCTGCATTAGGGAGCTTGACAGTGCTGCATGGCGACTCCTTGGTTGTTCTGACAAAGCGCCTAGTAGGCCCAGTCCTCTGCTGTTATTGTCAGGAGTGCATTGGAGATGTAGAAAAATGACATGCCACAAGGATGCCATTAATAATGCTCACACACACGTTTTTCTTGACGTGGGGAAAAATGGCCGACGTCACAAGGCCCTTTTATCAGCCTAATTTCATAAGAGGATTTCATGTCTGAGCAGGGAAAAGTGGCTATTTTTCCTCTTCTTTTATCTTGTAAACAGCCATTACTTGGAGAGGTATACAGGCCTGCTCTGGCAGTAAGTGGATATGAATTTCAAGACCAAACCATCCTTTTATATCAGCCACTCTCACAAACACTTTGACATAATCATGACATCAGACAGGCCTTAATTTTTTTAAACTGCACTTGAATTTCAACCGTGCCATAATTCAATGCATTTTCTTGATGAGACTTTTTTTTCTTCCTTTTGGTGATACTGAAAATTAGTTCTTATTGATTTTTTTCCAGCAAACTAAAGCAATTGTTTGACTAAATCAAAGAGGCAGCTGGAGCCACAATTACATATTGTGAGTGTGATTGTGTTGCCATTGATTCTAAACGTCTAAAGCACTGAGAGGGATGTGTCTGACTTGGCTTTAGGTAGTATTGTGGCTGTTTGTTTCTTCTGCTGTGCAGTATTGTACTATATTTGCACTTCTTCTTGTGTTTTCCCCATCTGTACCTTTTTGTGGGATGGTATGGAGGAGGCTGTTGTTTACCCAGATAAGCTGCCCATTGTCTCTGGTGGGAATTCCCTGTGGGAGAGAATGCCACGGGAACATGACTTCGGCACAACATGAGAAACTAACTGCAGAGCTGCTAGTTTCTTGTGGTGGGGCTTCTGTCTATACACTGGGATCTGGTGCCAGGGGTAAGATGGTCATCCCCTGGGACAGGGAGAGATGGTGAGATAGAGACAACAAAAGGGAAAAAAGGAAAGACTGGCACAAAAGGAAGGGAAAAGAGGACAGATAACACATGACAGTAAAGGAAAATGTGCATTTTATAAGTTTAAAGAAATCCCTTATAACTAGAAGATAGGAATGAAAAACTAACAATTTTGGATATAAAAGGGAGATAGAAATAGATGATGAAATGAAGAACAAAATCAATGACAGGATCGGAATGAATCTTTATTTACTTTGCATGTTTAATTTATACAGGACAACAACAGTAGAGAGAGGGAGAGAGATGGACAGGGATACATCACAATAGGATGAGAACCGAAATGCTTCTCTAAAATATTCCACTCCCTCTCCCACCATTTCTAAAATGAGGCTTCCTGTAGTATGACCTAACCCTCCTCCACAATAGTCAGTGTTGGGTAGAGGCTGGCTATGCCTGGGGCTGGAGTAGAAGGTGTGCCCCAGCTCAGGTGTGTTGGTAGTAGACGCAGGGCACTGACAGTGTGGGTTAGTCTCTTGTCTGGATGCAACTTGACAGCAGCAACGCTTGCAGGGCCCAGTTGGCAGGTTTGGTGCTAAGGGCCTTATAGTGAACCTGAAGTGTACAGGACTCAAAGGGGATAAAAGCGCACGAAACATAACTGAGTCACATCTCAAGTCAAACAGGATGAACTGTTGGTCAATCACTGTCAGTCCCCGTTGCTCTGCCGTTTCATAATGACAGCAACAGACAGCCTAGCAGACTGTGTGTGCTCAGTTTTAAAATTTAATTCAGATAATGTTATTAAAGTTAAGTTGTCTCCTTACTTTTGTATGAAATACACCAGTGCCAGTCATAGAATCACATTACCATACCCCTGTTTGTTACCATGCTCTTCTTCTTTTCCAATTCACAAATGAAAATCACACTTGTTTTTTGAAGATGCAGATTTAATGGCTTTGCGTAGTTTAGGAGCATTGCACTACTTTGGAAGAGGTTGAAATGCCATTGGTTAAGTTAATGGAAGAGAGAGATGTAAAGTTCAGTGGAAGAGAGCCTAATGCCTTCTTAAGGTGAGCCATTTTAGCACGCAACCACATTTGTATACGTCTGTGTATTTACCCGCAAAGGGAGGGAGGTGACCTTTCCATGTGGAGATGGTGTCTGCATGGAAACGCTGCTTGCTGCATCCTAATGGCCACCTAGGGCCAACTCGCCTCCACGGCTGTCCTGATATTTGCCTAAATGTGGGGTGGGTGAAAGTTTTTTTTTTCCTTACCCCTCCCAGAAATATTTACTGAGAATTTCTGGTCAACAGAAGTGAGGAGAGATGAGTGAGAAGATGGGAGTGGGTGTTATAAGATAAATGTGGTATTAGGCTTTCTGTGAATTTTGTTGGCTAAGGTTAACGAGGTTTACAGTGTATTAATTGGTGATATGGTAGCAGTGCTACTTGTTTAGGTTAGTGGAGCGCCCCAACAATGCATGTACAACTGTGCTCATGCACAGCTGAGTGAACTCATTTCCAAGGTTATGTAAACACTGTTTCTATTTTGGCAAGTTTACATACATTAGTAAACTATAACTGAGCACACAATCAAATATTACCCTGACCTAATGAATAGCTCATCTGTACCTCCCCCCTCATTCCATCTCTGTCTGTCTGAACATCTAGCCACTAGTTTCATGTCCTTCACATCCTGCTGCTCTTCCTGAGTGTGTTATCTCTCTCTTTCTCAGATATTACCTCTTTCTTCCTCACTTATTCTTAGATGTGGCAGAATAACATGTGAATTAGTAACCATGAGTGAATACCAAGACAATATTGTGTTCTGTATTTCTTAAAAAAAAAAAAAAAGAATATATATATTTGGAGTTTTCTTAACATGTTTCTGCAAATCACAGAATAATTCATAATGAAAGCCTTGCTAAGAAAGGAAGGGTTTTTGTCCAGTTAATACACTAGAGTGCTTTAAATTTAGTAAGATACAGGAAGTGTTGAGATTTTATTAACTCGGCTTGAGCATAACAAATACTAAAATATTATTCAATATAAATTTTTTTTAAATCAAACAAAGCTCTGTGTGTGTGTGTGTGTGTGTGTGTGCGTGTGCAGGTTATTTCCTGTTTGAGAAAATGCAGTATCCATGTGAGTGAATGAGAAAAAAAAATTAAGTTATGTTGCACCACTGTCATACCTGCTACTATTGGTCATTTGCACTACTGTCCATGTACAACTCACAAACTGCTCGATTTATTTATTTATTTATTTATATCTCGCACTACTGCAGTATTTTACATAGGTTTGAATTTTATTATATATTTCTCTAGAATGTGTCCTTTTCGTTTCTTAATTCTTAATTCTTCTTTACAGTATGGTGAGAGCAAAACTCTCCTGTATGTCCTGTGCCCAGCGAATTGACAAAAAAAAATCTTTGAATCTTTGAATTTGAATCTTGAATCTTTACTGCCATCAGTGCTAGTTTTGGTGAAATTTCACCATTTTACCTGTTCTAAAAAATGAAAGGATATTTTTCTGCCTTTTTATCTTTAATGATTAGAGTATAGAGTAGAGGAAAAAACTGACTGACTGAATTTAATGGGCTTTGTAAGGGCAGCCAGCAGCTTTTTGAGGTGGAATATTTTCTTGCATGCTACTCATTGCATGAGTTTGTCGTGAAACAACAAACAGGTGAACACACCTGAACTGTGACCATTACTTGTGTTTTTATTGGCTCTCTTGCGTATCATATGCTTTGTTGATGATTGGATCTTCTAACACATGTAAACAAGATGTAAAGTAATTAACCCGATTACTGGAAATTGCGATAATTCTGTCTTCTGACTTGGAGAAATAAAGTACAACACCTGTAATTTAACCTATGCATGGTATATTTATTTCCCTTTTTTTCTTAAAATAAAAAGTTAAATCACAAGAGTAAAATTATGGTGTATGACTAGTTGTTGCTTCAAATGACAGAAGAGAAGTTTACAAACTGACCAACATGCTCAACAGAGTAAGACTGACACACTATCATTAGTGATGCTGCCCTGAGTGAGGGTTAAGGCAGAGGTCTCCCAGTCAACATGGTTCCCTGCCTCTAGCTGCTCTGCAGATCATTAGGAAAATGAACGACTGGAGAACTGTGTGTGTGTGTGTGAGTGTGTGTGTGTGTGAGAGAGAGATTTCTGTGCCACTGGGCTATGGACAGCCTGATTACTCTGCCCTGTCTCCTACTTACCTGCCTGCCCACTGACTTACCCTCAGCATACTAACTCCCTCAAGTTCCTTTCTTGCTTCTCACA